>OMOV01101933.1:3712-16784 GCA_900312565.1 Beryx splendens | reverse complement strand
GTTAGTACACTGGATTCATTCTCTCTCGCTCTCTTTCTCTCTCATACACACACACACACACACACACACACACACACTACAAACACATTTTCCTTTTTCTAAACAATTCTTACTCTTATTGTGTATTGCAGGAGGACCTGTTTTATGCCGTCAGGTGTCCTGATCAAGCTGTGGTGAATAATAAAGCTGAGACGGCGCTGACCTGCGCACCCATTCTGACTCAGGTTATTAATGTATTCTTGATTCAAAGTATGAATGATCAAATTATATTAAAAAGTGAGTTTTAGCCTCATTTATTTCAGAAAAGGTTGATTTTATCAAAATCTGGGTTAGGTTTGCCTAAAGTGTCTTGGAGGTAAATTCATCATGAATTCATCATAAACTCATTTGATCTTTCCACTTGAAATGGAACAAGATTTTAATGCGACGATGCTTTAGGAGACCTGACCAGACCAATGAAACAAGTTGGTCTACAAATGCCTTACCTACTTTTTTACCTTCTAGATTTCAAGTTGCACTGCACACAGAATTTCATCCTTCAGTGAGGTAAGCTTTTGTTAAAATGTCCTTTGTAAATGCTTTTTAGGCGTATCAGACATATGAAGTATCGATTATATCATAGATTAGGCAACCAGTATCTAATTTACTGAATTAAATAAAGCTTATAAGATTTATTGTTGATGTGCTATTCTATAAGATTTAACTAGAACACTTTACACTACATAGCCATTCATTCACTCACTGTGTTGGCAATTGGTAAAGTTTTTGTTTTTTTTAATGCAGACAGATGATTGACAGCACATTTTTCTTGTTTGTCCCCACAGAGTAAATGTCTGGGAAACATCAGGGAGGACCTGGCATACTATGCTGCTGTTATTCAGTCCTACCAACTACTAAATGTAACAGAAGCAGCACTACTCGACCCAACACTGGAAATTATACAGCAACTGCTTGAGGTATGTTTGTGTGTGTGTGTGTGTGGGAGGAGTGAAAAATACACAGAGAGAAACAGAGACAGAATCAAAGACAGAAACAGTGCGAGAGAATCTCCTGGGAAATAACATTTTCAAGTTGCCTCACTAAATCTTCCTTGGTTTACACAGAACTGTTTCCCGATGCCAGCTGGAGAGAGAGAGTCTTCAGAGGTATTTTTTTCTATTCCTTCTTTTTATTTGTTCCCTATTTACTCCTTGAGTTTTAAGTTAAACTAGAAAAGTGAGATCAAAATCAAAATAAGTGCAATTATCTAATTTTTAAAATCCTTGTAATTTGGCGGTATTGCTTGCAGTGTCTGCTGATCAGAGCCTGTGTCCTCCCAGACACACAGGCTCACTTAAGGTAGCATGCTTATGAAGCTGCCAGTTCATCCATCTGAATCCATGTTGTGTCCCTCCCTGTTGTCCTTTAGGAGAACGTCTCCCAGATGTGGGGAAACGAATCCTTTAAAAACAGGCTGGAAATGTGTAAGGTGATGAAAGGCTTCCATATCCGGACCATCACCATCAACAGAGCAATGAGCTACATCTCCTCAGGAGACCACAGGCAGTAAGCAGCTAACATCATCATCATCATCATCATCATCATCATCATCATCATCATCATCAACAACACAATCATCATTATCTGAATGTCTTTAATTATCACAACTAATCAAGCTATCACTTTCCTAGTCATTCACTAACATGATTTACAACTGTTAACCAAGTAGTGCTCTGCACTGGACATGCAGCATGAGCATGACATGCTGCCTGTATGGTTAGTGCTCAGGCATAAGCTAGCTGGTCAGACTTCAGCGTATTGGCTCTGAGAGCTGAATGTTAATGTTAAGATCATCAGTAGGAGCCATGTTGGCCAATATATTTATGTATGAATGTGTTCCAATATTTTGGGGAAATGTATCTATTTATTTGGTATTTGAGATATATTTATTCTATTTATTTATTTGATGGCCTATGATGTTATTTATTATTGAGTATTTATAATAAAGTATTTATTGCTATCTTGTGTTGAAGTAGAAGTGCTTCTCAATGAATACCAATGAGAATGGAAATGGAAACTGATCATGTAACTGAGATAACAAGAGATTAACTACAGATAACATTAAATTAAAATGTACTCTGGTGACTGAAAGAAATGAAGGGGAAAAACATGCAGGAGATCTTTCTTTAAAAAAGGATATTTTATTCAGTCAAGATTTGCATCTTTACCTTTATACCCAGAGTCCTTGGAGGGACCCAAACCTGATAATATAGCAAACAAGTGCAACGAGGATGGGTCGGAATGTTTATGGTAAATTGTTTAGGGAAAAATCATCTTCTCTGAATGTAAACAGCATTGCATTTAATTTTCGATTGTCATGGATGATCCTAAACCTCCCAACATTTAAGATCACTTAATGTCATTTCTCCTAGAAAACAACAACCTTTCTCTGTGAAAATCAAAAGTTGAATGATATTTAAATGATAGGCATGTTCATTTTTCAAGACTTCGGTTCTTCAAAGCGTTACAGCTATAAAACAAATTACTCCTAAAAGAAATGTAAATGTTACCAGCTACTTGCTGCCCCTGAAACAGATAGAATATTTAAATTCAGTCCTGAATTAAAATGTGCATGATTCTTTTTCTTCCTTTTTTTTTAACAGTGCATACTTTTTTGGACAATTCGTCTTAGTCAGTCTTCACAAACACAAGATGCTTCCCAATCTTAGGAGGGCCGGAATGAATTCATAATTCAAGCTAAACAAAGTAAACATCATTATCAAGCTCTTCGGAGATAACTCCAACCAGTTTTACAAGTTCAGTGTTGTCAAATAAACCATATAAACAAACAACATACTGTATATACTGTACATTATGAAAGAAATCATGGGTTTAAAAAAGTAGTAAAAAAAAACTGTACACAGTAGAAAACAAAAGTATGTACAAATGTACAAAAGACACATACAGACATGTAAGATCCAAAATATCCAATCCATTATGCTTTGGTCAATCACATGCAAGTAAGTGGTAATGCCTAATTGTTTACAAAAAGTACCACTTGCATAACAGGTCAAAGTGAAACAAGATACAAAACATAGTTGGGATTTTTCCCCATGTATGCAGTTTTAACACTGCAGCACCTACTGTACATTTACCTCTAGAACTGGCTACATAACTAGCTACCACATATCTCAATGACCTCTACATGTTGGTCATTCCTGCCCCTGATAATGCCTAGTGTCCCTTTCTATTTACAGAGAGGTACCTTTTAGGTACAGCTTGTTGATCCTGTATTCATCACAGGACCAAATTACCACTTCTGAACATAATGAAAAATGCCCATTCAAGGTTAAGACAGTGGACCTTTCTGTGAAATGCAGGGTTGCTAAAACCCATCAATCAATAAAACGCCCAGAAAATATTCAAATGAGAAACATAAAGGAGAAGGTAGGGCCTCATGGGGCCTGCCCATGACCAGACAATTCAGGAAACATTTCACAAGCAGAGATTCAGTGATTGAGGACCAGTGGTCAACCTGCCATACTGTGTTTCTGTTTTTCTTCTTGATGATTGAGCAACAGACATCCAGGTCATACCCATCTCATTTAGCCGATCTGTTGTCCATCATGTCTGGGAACAGAGACAACAGAGACAAGAAACAATTACTTGTTTGAGCCACTATGTGTGTGTGTTTATGGGCGTCTATCATTATCATGTATTAGACTCTGTTTATATCGGTGTATATCTGCAGTGTGTCACCTTTCAGTGTCTGATGGACCTCATTTGGCAGGTCTTCCAGTTCCTCCAGACTCTTCCACAGGTGGGACACAGTGGCCTCCCCCGGCTGCCTTCTGTTCTTCCACTCCACCAGCATCTTCAGCTTCTGCATGGTCACGTCCTTCTCTGCTGCCTGGATGTCCTCCAGCTCCCTGGAGCTCAGGTCCAGATAGATGGCCACCTGCTTCCACTCCCTCCCCAGCCGCCTGGCCACCAGCAGGAGCTGCTTCTCTGAGATGTCCTGGACCTGGGACAGGACTGCTTTCACTCCATCTGGAAAAGACACAGAAAACTACAGAATGTCTGCAATTTCTTGACAGAGAGATAAATCTGGACATAGAGCCAAGTTTAGCTGCGTTTAGCTGTTTTCTGTTTAACTTGATTGGAACGAAACAAAGATGTAATCAAAGTCGTAATAATAAAGAAGTGAAAGGTCACCTGACTCATCCTGCCATCGAGGTCTTTTATTGGCCAGTTCTTCCTCTGACGCACTGCTGCTCCTCTTTCTGCCTATGAGAGAGATGGAAGTGTCTGTCAATCAAGCTGTAGCACTACAATGCTGAAAAGCCTGCTGTGATGTGAAAAACAAAACTGAGTTCAAACATAGGGATACTACAAGAAAATCATTAAGCTTACTGT
This sequence comes from Beryx splendens, assembly GCA_900312565.1. Classification (NCBI taxonomy): domain Eukaryota; kingdom Metazoa; phylum Chordata; class Actinopteri; order Beryciformes; family Berycidae; genus Beryx; species Beryx splendens. The sequence goes on along the minus strand of OMOV01101933.1, from coordinate 12,389 downwards.
CTGTCCTTTTCCTTGGATTTTCTACTGTGTTGTGCACACAGTCACCTGAGAGGAGACAAAACACAGGCATCATCACACTGCAGTACTCAAATACACACATGCACCTCTAACTTTAAAGCAACGAATCTCTGTCTGTGAGTGTGAGTGTGTATGTGTGTGTTTTTCGCATATCTCAAGAACCATTCATCCGATTGACTTCACACTTGGCAGGTGTATTGCTGGGGACCCAAGGATGTGCAGTGTCGGATTTGGCGCAATTTGGACACACGACACGTGCAAATATTAATAAACTCAACGGCGGGGCGAACAGCGCTCTATGCAGCAGCGGGGCGAACGGGCACTGCACTTGCTGGGGAGCCAAGGCAGCGCAGTGTCGACTGTGAAGTTGTTTGGATGAGCGGTTCTCAAGAAAGCTGCAAATAGCAATCGCCCTGTTCCGGACAGGCACGTTTTGAACGGGCACTGCACTAGTAAGAAGCTCAAATACAAAAAAACAAAACACCTGGACATACAGGAATGTAGGATACTGTGCACATAGGTACCTTCTCTAATGGTGGCAGACCATACAGTCTGGTCTGAGTCAGTCTCTATGAGAGACAATTTGAAGGGAGGAGGCTGTTCAAAGAATGCTTCAAAATAGCCTTTCAGCTTGGTCACTGCAAGGGTAAATCGCAAGTCCTGCACAGAGACATATACATATATAAATAGAATATCAATTTAATTGTGTAATGCACACACAACAAATGCAAACTACATATTAGTTCCTTTGCATGCGGCAATCACAACATAGGCCTTTTTGTTGCAGAATATATACAGTTGCAATATACATGTCAATGGTTAATGCATATGAGCGTACACACATGCATGCACACAACCACACACCTCCGGGGTGATCTCCCCTTCTGGCTCGCTCATGAGACGGTAACGCCTCTCATCCAGCTTACAGGTGGGTGGCTTCTCTATCTTCATGTAACGCCTCTTAGAGCTGCGCACCTCCTTGCCGATATCCTAACACACATGAGTACAGGTCACAATGAAGCAGCAAAACAGAGATAGACACAGGATGTGAGAGCTGAGTCAGTTCCTTGTTCCTTCCGATGAGCAGGTTGAAAAGTTATTAATACCCAATACGAACAATTTTTTCCATGATCCGGAGGAGGAAGACTGAAGGCATCAGAGCTCCTCATTGGTCCTCATTGGTCAGCTTAGCAGATGCTGGTCAGAGCAACATATACACTCTGCCCATTCTACTGACCGCCAACACCACGACTAACAGACAGATTACAACACTCACCAGATGGAAAAACACACAACATAGTTTTAGGAAGTGATCTATGACCGTATCATTTTTGTGGTTTACTATCAATGTAGTATTATTATCTACAGAAACACATTCTCACGCAAACACAGAGACACTTCCTGAGTGTCTTACTGTACCGCTTGACAGGAAGACACGGCTTTATTACCACACAACAAGCGTGTTAGTTCAGGCAGAATACAAATCATGCCGTCACGTCCCATCCAAATAGCACATCAGCTGATCAATATGAGCTGGCTCAATCACCTTTATATTATATACCTTTATATGTCTTAATAAATCTGACAGTTCACAGCCACACACTGCTGATCATTCATGCCACTGCTGCTGTTGACCCAAGTCGATGCAAAAACCTCCTCCACCACCCCAAACTCCTCCTGCTATTGTCTGTACACAGGACACTTGTGCAAGCTATCTCTGAATTAGGTCTGGTTTTGTGTTGGTTTTCATATTACTGAATGATACAGGCCTATGTCTACTATGCCTTGGGGGGTTTATTGTGCTCCATGCAGAATCTCTTGCATGCTGCTTGCATTCATCTGATTAGAATCCTCAAGAGCAGAGCCTTTTCCACCAAATACAACTGTATCACCATTTGTTTGCTATATGGTCCAGTCTCTTTTGACATAAGTCTGACTGATCTTATAGTAATACACACACCAATGCCATCAGTTATACTTGCCATTGTTTTCTCCTCTATTCAGGGCACAGTTTCAATATGCAATAAGTACGATTTTTACTGTCCCATGGCACAAAAATACCATGGATCTCTGTTGAAAATGTAATCTATTTTGTCACTTTCAGGCCACCGTAAACTGTACCCCCAACCACCCTCTCCCCCTCCCTCACCTTGATGTCAGAGGAGTTGTTGGTGGCCAGATAGATGCGGAAGCTGTAGTTGTTGCTGTTGTTGCTGATGCCCAGCTCCTTGTAGACCAGCACCACCCCATGGTGCTCCACAGACTGGTTGGTCTGGACGATGGGACCAACAGGGGACAGGGACGACACATTCCACTTCACATGGCTGCCTGAGTGGTCCACCGTTGGCTCAATGACTGGACGGTTGTCCTTAATGTGCAGGACACTGAATGTCATCTCACTTTCTGGGTCTGTGTGAAGACATGGGGGAAAGAGAAGGGAAGGTTTGATGTCTGGCATGGAACAGCTTTAAACTATGTGTTATTTGAGATTCTTCAGTCAATACTTCAAAAAATAGAGATGATTCTTGTAAAAAAATAACTTGTGAGCAAAAGCTAGACTAATAACTAACTACTAATAACTATTAAAAACTCATATACAGTATGTGCTTTACATTCACACCAGCGATAATTTAGTAAGTATAGGTGTAAATATTTTCAAATGGTACTGTATATATGTCATTTTGGAATGACAGTCTTGAATTCATGATCATTTTGGGGGGGGAAATTTGGATGGATAAGGTGGGTAAAGATAACCTCCAGTCTGACAGCTTTGTTGGAAATGCCTGCTGGTCATAGCACTGCTGTATGGGCCAGGAAGTCACTGCAGGAGGCTGCCATCTTAATCACCTTTTCCATTATCATACTTTGATTCTCTTATCTTATCTTATCTTATCTTATCTTATCTTATCCAACTGTGAAAATACAGCTCTCTGTTCCACCACCCAACCCAGAGCAAGTCTACGTTCTCACCAGCCAGGCATAGGGAGTGGGGGAACTGGATGGACTTCAGGACCGACGCATCCTTGTTGACCGTGTCCACGTTGAAGATGGGCCCAGCAAACTTCCAGGAATCCCGGAGGAACATGCCGAACTTGGACCAGGACAGGACAGAGTAGCATACCAGAACCTGCTCTGATACTTCAAACACCAGGCCTGTAACCGAACACTCATATGTCCCCTCTCCTTCCAGCTGTACCCTAACACACACACACACACACAATCAATGATACAGAAAGAGTCCGTATGAATGAGACCAGGCCAGATCAATGGGCAGATTGAGAGTGGCTGCAGACGCAAGTTGTCGATACTCACTGTAAGCGTCCCCTTGAGATCCTCCTGGGGGTAACCTGCTCGTTGCCATGGCTCTGTCAGACAAACCAACACCGCCGCTCATTTAGAATCTGTTAGAAGAATATCTGGTTTGTGCAAATCTAAGATATCTGGTTTGCTCAAACTCACCTGTTGGATGGCTTTGCATTTTTCACAGCATAATTTGAAGTGCATCTCATCTGTCAGGAGGACACATACAACAAGAAATAGGTTGTTAGTTACAACAAAACTGACACTATCTCCAGTGTCCAGTGTGTCATGCTGTAACCTCAGTTATTGTTTGTTAATCTTTGGATAGCAGATAGTACCTTTCCCATTAGCAACCTCTGCTTCAGCCGTTGGCTCTGGAGGGTAAAACAAGAGAAGAGCATCATTATCATATGAAAGGGGCTGAGATCCTGCGTAAAGCCCCTGGCAGACTGAGCAAAAATCTTTGGATCTGATTTTACCAACATGGACAAAGTTTTCACATCAGATTCTAAGCTCAAAAAAAAGTTCTGGTAGTGTCAGAAATTTTGTCGCATAATCATGTACTGTGGATGGTGTTATAATGTGGTTATGTATTCCACTTAGTTACCAATAAGAGGCAATGACAACAAGCTGACCAAGCAGTCCAGATGTAAACAACAAAAACATGTCGATTTTGTTTTTAAAAAAAAGGCCAGTCTTACAGTCTGGCAATGCTGATATCAAGATTTGTACTTGATTTGCTTTTCACAAGCTGAAATGCAATAAATGCAAAAGACTTGAGGGAGTCAAAATGAGGCATTCAGTTTGTTCAGACATGATTTTGTTTCATGCTTTGTTTCTCTCACCATTATTAGAATCCTCAGCATCAGGTTCCTCAAGGTCTGCAAAGAACATTAAGGAGATAAAGTGAAACCTTTTCTAACACTGTGCGTTCTTTATCTCACAATATCCTTGCATTTCCAGGCGCACACAGAGACTCAGAGCTCAACTATGAATTGATTACAGGATGTTAGTTCCTACCTCCCTCTCCTCCATCCTTCTCAGCGCAGCCTTCTGTGGAAAGACAAAAGAAGAGGGGAGGGTTAGGAACAGAGACATGGAGATATGCAGTGTGGAAGAGCGGCATGATAGGTCCGCCTCACCAGAATCCTCGTCCTCTTCGTCGTCCTCTTCCTCTGAGCTCTCCTCCGTACCCGCGTTCTCTGTTAGATAAACCCATATGAGAGGGACGCATGAGAGATTTGAAAACTTTCCGCTGAATTTCTAAGTAGTAAGGAGTGAAAGGGATTGATCGGACAAAGTTTGAATGTTACAAGAGAAGAGATTTGGATGCAACCCGCTGGATACAAAATTCAATTTGCATATAAGTTGAACATAAGAAATGAAATGTCAGAAGAAATGAGCTTTTCAGCAGATGTCTTGCCTAAAAGCATGTGTCTTAAGTTTGCGAATGAGTTATGAGGAATGACCAACTGATTTGTTACACTCACCTGAGCCACTGCTGTCACTTTCAATCAGATTACCTGTGACAACACAAGGTTAACCAATTAGTAGTTGTTTTGAGGTTAATGCTGAGGGGTCTGTAGCAACTGATAACTAGAAAAACTGCTGGACACTGTAATAACTTGCCAAAATGTAATAAATTGTCCCTCTAAATCGGTCAAAAATGTGAAAAGCTTTGTCGCCTATGCCATACATGCACTAAATAACTCCCCCCTCTATCGATTTACTGTTGGAAATGTTCATTTTATGGTTGTATTTCTGGGGTCTCTGTATATATATATGGAATATTGTCTCATATTGTATATTGTCTTAAATGTACATGTATTCGCTGCACATGACTGTGGAGACAATTGCCTCCAGGACAATAAACTACCTACCTAATATACTATTACTATTACTTCAAAAGGGTGTAACAGATTCATGACTAATGATGTAATCATATTGACTAATAACCTGAGTTATTGCAGTTGTCTTATTCTTAAAACATATCACATTATTAGTCAGTATTATTTTTACATCAGTTAAAATGATGTTACACCCATTATGAGGTAATATTTGCCAGTTGATGTATATGATGAAATTATCTGGAAATGTGTTACTTTAAAAGGTTGAACTACCCTTTTAACCGATTAAGAGGGACATTTATATTACATTTTTACGGTTATCACATCATGTGCCAGTCACTGCATTATCAGTTGCCACAGGGCCAACTCTCAACTTTAGTTCCTCTTTCCATCTTTTCCCTTTATCCCTTAAAAACCACAGCTGAAAAGGGACAGGCCCTCTGCAGAAAACAGAACCACACAGCACACAAAAACCTGTAAATGTTGTATTTATCATCATCCACTTATTGCAACCGAACATATTACTGGATGGTGATGAAGGGAGAGTAACATGCACATAGAAAAAAATTATGCTGCGCTTTTTTACTTTCGAACTAACCAAGTTCTATTTGTGAGCAGAAAGAACCTCAAGTGAAACCACATAGAAAATGCCCTTTCAACTCATCTGTGCATTATACTTTTCACTCACCCTGTTTGCTTCAGCTTTTCCTTTCTACACGCACTAATATTTGAACTTACCTATACTGCACTGTCCTTTAAAAAGGTACAGCCCCCGCAACAAAAAGTCCAGCTCTTTACCTTTTGTTTCTGAGAATGTGTGTCCAGTATATGAATTTAGCGTACTTCTGTGTTTACGCACAAACAATATGCGTCCTCATATTAGTCATCAAAAACACCCATAGCACCTCAGCTTTTACTCCCCTAATATCTCCCTCATTCCTTTGCATTTGACCTGAGGCACCCTGTAAAGGAGCCTCTGATAAGCGCCATGCATTAACAGTCTGGCACATTTATATAGATGGATCCAGGGGAGCTGCTATCTCCTTCTGCCCGGCAGCAGTGAGCGTCCGTGGACCGGGCCATCTGGCAGAGTGCCTGGCTGGCTAATGGATGGAGCCCATCCTCTCTGGGCCACAGAGTTTTATCTCAGACTAACAAGCAGACACGGCCATCTCTGCTCCACTCGCAGTACCTCCCTCATCAATCTCTCTCCTCCACTTCTCTCCATCTGTCAGCTTCACCTCTCTCCTCCACTCGTTCTCCCCCCATTCCTCTCCCCTTGTCCTCATATGCCTCCCACGGCCTATCCCTCTCCCTGCTGCTGCCTCATCTAAGCCAGCAGGCATCCCTCTCCACTCCGGCATATAGTCTCCTCCCTTAATCAGACTGACAAACAAGGTGGAGAACTAACACACACACGCACACGCATGCACACACACTCTACAGCTTCAGTGCTTTCAATCTTTTCACAGGTGTTGCCTGCCATCTGCTGGTCTAAAAAAAAACTGCAAAAAAAACTAAAAGAAGGGTTGACCTGTAGTACTCTTGCCCTTTAAGACAAATGATATGAAAAGTAGAGACTCAGAACGATAAAGAGAGACAAAGACAGAGAGTGGAAAGGAGAGGAAGGAGGGAAATAATAAAAAAAAAGAAGGAAAACGAAAGTGACAAATAAAAGTTGGGTATGCACACTTTAGAGAAACCGAATATTGAAAGGCCAGAAATGTAGGGGGTATATTTGACTCCAACCTGACCTTTGAGGAGCAGGTGAAGAGGGTAACGCAGTCCTGTTTCATTCAACTGAGAAATATATCCAAAATCAAACCACTCTGTCTTCTTTCAAATCACTTCTCAAGACACACTGCTACAGACTGGCCTTTATGTAACTGTTTTATCCTCTTTTTAAATCTTGTGTTTTTGCCCTGTGCTTTCGATTACTGTCTATCTTTTGAGCTACTGTCTGTCTTCTGTATTACTGTCTTTCTTTTTGAGTTGTTTTCTGTAAAGCATTTTGTAAACTCTGTTTTTAGAAAGGCGCTATACAAATAAAGTTTATCATTATGGTAACACTTTACAATAAGGGTACATTAATTAACGGTAACCCTTAATTAACAGCCTTGACCGTAAGCTTGCTCTAACCTTAACCTCTTCATTTTTATTTTTTATTTTATCCTTTATTTAACCAGGAAGGTCCCATTGAGATACTAGATCTCTTCTTCCAGGGAATCCTGGGCAAGACGGCAGCACATACAGTTTCACATAAAACAATGACATGAGACAATGACAATGACATGAGACCTCATGCCTCAACCCAACCACAATACCTTAGTTAACATGAACACCATTAGTAAATGATTACTAGACACATGAGTTAACTGTTAATTAAGGGTTAGTTCATGCTTAATAAGCATGCTTAATAAGCATGCTTATTAAGCATTAACTAACCCTTAATTAATGTACCCTTATTGTAAAGTGTTGCCATTCTTAATATTAAGGTGCTGGAGGAGTCATCATTGTAATCATTGTGTAAAAACACTGGCAACAGTTTAGCAACTGTAGCCCTACTTCTGCTCTGTGAGAAACTGAAGAGAGAGAGAGCAGCAAAGAGTGAAAGGGGAGGGAGGGAGGGAGAAATGGGTCTGTGTTTACCTTTTCCGTTAGAAGCAGGGACATCTCCATCTCTGTGGGGTAGAAAAGATAACATTGAAATAACTTTTAATTATATGTGTTTCACCATGTGTTTCAGGCAAGACCTTGAGAGGATAAGAGGACCGCTTTTGGAACAAGTTAAGAGGGAGGAAGGCATGGGGCTTGTCAAACTGCAGCTGTACCATCTGTATCAATGGTAGTACACCACTTCCGCTTTCGCAAAGGAGCACGCACACACACACACACACACACACACACATACACATACACACACACACACATACAGTTTAGAGAAGCACAAAAACAGGAAGCGTGTGCATGCTGCCAATATCTCACATTCTTATATTTCTAACACCAACCCATCCTGCAGTGAGGAAGCCTCACCTTCCCCCCAACCTCCAGCCTGACCCACTTTCAGGCTGCTGTGTGATGGACGGGAAGCCGGCCATGGAAAGGTACTGGGTGGATACTCTTGCCATTAAACAAAACTGCTGACATTCATAGGGAGACTGCTGTATCGCGCCCTTCCTGCTGATCTACTTCCTTAACTGTCACTGCACATCGATTTCAATGCCCTCCATCAGTAATAGCTGCAGTACAATTATAATGCAATTGCACTACCAGCCAAAAGTTTGGACACCTGATTTAATGTACTAGGTTTTTCATTATCTTGAAGCCATTTTGATCTAAGTCTTACGCTTAAATGCTTTTGTTTTTTAGACAAATATTTTACTGGTAGTGTATATATGTTTGAAGTAATTCAGCGTGACTATTTAGCTCTCTGAACCTGTTGGTGTGTGGAAATGAGGATCATAAACAAACAATGAACAAAATCCAAAGTGCAAATGTGCCATCCAGACGTT
>OMOV01101896.1:0-10142 GCA_900312565.1 Beryx splendens | reverse complement strand
GTGAGTTATGATGATTTGAATTGTGCATAGACTAAGACGCTAAGAACCGGTTCGAACAGAGAACCGGCTCCGAACCAGCACCCAAACTGCCTTGGTGGAAAAGGGGTAAAAGTAGGGACCTCGGTTTAACGTCTCATCCGAAGGACGGTGTGCTCTCAGAGGACGGTCTCTGGGTGGCGGCCTTGGGGATATTATTGACCAGCGGGGAGCACGTCCTGCCGGTCCTCCAACACCTTTTCCAGCACCACCAGCGGGGTCTCCCATCCAAGGACAGTGACCGCGCCGGACCTGCTTAGCTTTCTACACAAGGTAGGGAAGTTACGCAGGCGCTATGGTGCTGGCGAATAAACGGGTGTAAAAAGTGGCTTTTAAAGAGTACAGTTTTTATTTTTTACAAATTCTTCAACGTTATTTGGCCATTCAACTATCACTTTACATTAAAATGATTACAGTTAGGCCTATTATATTTCACTAGGGGGCGGCAGTTTGCATGTTGTTCGCTTCTCCCTTCATAACAGCGGCTCCTCCTCCCCGTACTAGTACTAAACCTAAATTGAATGAGCAGTTATTAGTCAGTAGACAAAGAGTTGAATTCGGTAAAAAAGAAAAACAGATTTTTTTGGCTGATAATTTTGTTGACATTGAGGCGGGCTAAGCGTTCCCGGGAAATTGTGTTTTGAACGTTGTTTTTGGCTAGCCCGTTTTAGCGCGTCTACAACAATGGCGAAGGTACAAGTGTTGAATGTTGCTGTCCTGGATAATCCGAGTCCCTTTGGAAACCCCTTTCAATTTGAAATAACGTTTGAATGTATGGAAGACCTCCCCGAAGGTGAGTCCCATCAGAGTCGCTGTCATTTTGTGTCCCAGCTAAACCGGCGAGGCCGTTGCTGGCGGAGTACAGAACGGTAATGAACGGCTAACAGCTAGTTAGCTACATTAGCTCACCGGAATAGAAAAGTCTACCATAGAAAACTAAGTGCACAACGTTAGCTTGACTGAATGTTTCCCACGTTGTACACATCTGTAGATCCGTGTAGCCAACGTTAATAAATACGTTATGTGTTATTCTATTAAAACCATATCGTAAAGACCATCGTCTTGTTCCTTGTTTTTGTTTTTACAGCATTTAGACCAAACATTTCTCTCAGTGCTACAAGTGCTATCATGATGAGTGTTTGTGCTTCAGCTTAGTAACGTTACTGTGATTCAATCGGGATTATGGTATGAACAATAACACGTTAAGTGGCTTATAAATATTTCATGTCAGTGGAGCCAGGTGGCTACCGTGCATTTTACACTGTAACGTTAGCTGATAGTATCACGACCCCCATATGGTTGGCAGGCAGAAAAATATTGTTTACATACAAGAGTTTTGTATACACTAAACATAAGCGTGGCCATCCAGTCAGTAAGTATATTCTCTGCATATGTTAATATTTCTGTATGCATACTACAGCCAGCTACATGTCCAGATAATGACAATAGCCATCAGTGCACATGTGCCCTTGCACCTTATCACTCTTTCTGGACATGTGGTTCCTCCACCTGCTGTTTGTGATGAGGTGAACAACTGTAACTGCATCCTGCTACTGCAGCATTAGCCATCTCATTATCGCTAGTGTTGTGAGCCAAATATAACACAGAAACAGTACAGGTAATTACTGACAAATGGGTCATCTCTTCAGCACCACAAACCATGCTTGACAACATTAAATCCTTAATCCACTTGAAACGGATATAAAACAAAGATTTACTTGGGCGGTTGTTCATCTGTTAATACCTGACTGGCCCAGCCTCAATATAATCAATATATGGGAAACCATGTCATATATTTTATATTTTTTGTATCATAATCATACATATATTTCATTAATGACTTTTTCTCGAGAAGTGTTAGCTAAACAACAGTTCCCGGTTCACAATGAGTTGAAAAACCGACCGTTACATTTTATAGGGAAGCATGACTTTAACTTATTTCCCTGTCTTTGTTTTATAGACCTGGAGTGGAAGATCATCTACGTCGGCTCAGCAGAAAGTGAAGAGTATGACCAAACCCTCGACTCCGTCCTGGTCGGCCCGGTACCAGCTGGGAGGCATATGTTTGTGTTTCAGGTGTGTTTGTTTGGGCCAAAACAGTTGAAGCAGTGTTGTATGTAACAGTAGCCAGGTTTACAAAATGGTGCTCCAAATGTATGTGCCCATAAGGCCAAACAGACCCACTTAGTCAATGTACAAGTTCAGCACACGTGTGGAATTGGGATTGTCTTCAAAATACTCACCACAAATTAAAAATGGAAGGCAGTCTGTAATTAGGTTTTGGTAATTATTCCTATTAGATAGATTGGGTAGTGTGAACGTCTGAGGCTTAGATAAACTAGGCTCTACTGTAATTGCAATCACCACCCAGGAGACTGAAATATACAGCCCGTTTCAAAAGTAGGCACACATTTTTGTATACATTATTAATATCCACTGTATTATTCAATATTTTTTCTGTTTACAGATACACTTTAGGTCATGACTGGAATTTTTTACAATTGATTAAATCAGTTAAAAATGGCTCAAATTATACAGCTGTGTTTTGAAACACCTGGGAAATATAGTCATATTTACACTGCCATGTGTTACTTAATCCACGTTGGACAAGTAGACCGTTCAGCTGTCTGACGTCCAGGCAAATAAGGGACCACTTTATATCAAAATCTCACTGTGTTGTGTTTCTCTCAACAGGCTGATGCCCCAAACACAGGTTTGATTCCTGAAAGTGATGCTGTCGGTGTGACTGTGGTGCTGATCACCTGCACGTACCGTGGCCAGGAGTTCATTCGCATCGGTTACTACGTGAACAATGAATACACAGAGCCAGAGCTGCGTGAAAATCCACCAATCAAACCAGACTACACACAGGTCAGACTAACGGGAGATTTCAGTGTAATCTGAGTTCCCATGCGACCATCACCGCCTAATGCTTATTTCACTGGTTTGAAGTAATACTCTGGATAATAATATTTCATGAGCCTGGAATCGTGCGGTTCTGTTAGGGTAGAGAGCAGTTCTGAGATACTGAGCATAAAAGATTTGACATCCCAGTTAGCAAAACTGTTGTGAAATCTATCTTTTTAGCTCAGCAAGGCGTGTACCCCCGCGGTACTTTGAATGCAACATTGTCCAACTAATAGGACGGTTATGAATTGGATTTTTTAAAGTGGCCCAAACAGAGCTAGAACCTTGTAATTCTGAGGTCAGTCCAGGTTTGGTTCCACAACAATATATCTATGTGCTGTTTCAATGGGAAACTGGATCAATATGATTTTAATGGAAAAATCTAATTATCCGGTCGCCTTTGAAGTACATCAAGACTAAATCGCATCAAAAATCAACTTACCCGTTTAAAAATTGAACGGTTTCATTCCAATGTGCTGAACATGCATTATGGAACAAAAATGTCACATGATTGCTCAATATTTCAAAAATTACAAGTGATTGAACAGAAAATTGTATTTATTATATAACTGATTATGAAATCAGAAATATTGCTATTCTGTAGGTTTGCTAGTAGCTTCAATAATAATACATAGTGAGTTTTACTTTAAAGGGATAGTTGGGATTGTCTGAAGTGGGGTTGTATGAGGTACGTATCGGTAGTCAGTGTATTAGCGACAGTAGATGGCGGTCGGCACGCCCCCAGTCTGGAGAAGCAGAGAGTACCGGCATGGAGGCAAAACAACGTACTGCTGTGGAGAGGGTCAGCAGCAAAATGTATTTTAGCCTCCTAAAAGAAGGCCCACCTAAAATAATCAATATCAGTTTAAGAGTACGCTATATTAACAACATTTTCAGCGCTTTAACTTGCCGCCAGACAGCCCTTTCCTTTGGCACATTTTGTCAACAGTAGAACTTCCGTATTCCTACGCACGCCGCGCTCTGTATTACGCCGCAGATCAGCTGTACTCTCTGCTTCTCCAGGCTGGGGGCGTGCCGACCGCCATCTACTCTCGCTAATACACTGACTACCGATAAGTACCTCATACAACCTCACTTCAAATAATCCGAACTATCCCTTTAATGACAATAACGAGTTAGTCGGTAGGTGTCACATTTTTCAGGTGGTTGATTGATTTCAATTTCTAAATTTCTTAATTCAATCACAGGAGCAAAATAAAATAATGGGATGAGTGATTACAACGATCACATAGCTCATACTTTAATCTAGGCTATCGAGTAGTAATTTGTTTGATTATTTATTGAAAGATGATTCCTTTGTATCCCTGTGAGTCACGTGGTTCATGGTTCCTTGCCCTTAGAGTTATTTAGGTGACAGGTGAAACTGGAATGCATTGTTATCTGGTAGTAGCCATAAATTATACATGAGCTAAATTTAGCTTTGCCGAGTGCACGTGAGTCATCTCGGGAAATGTGGTGTGTTTTCAACTTTGTGTAAAGGGTTTATATTTATGCTATAAAGCCTAAAGGTGATAAAGCCTTAAAATAGTTTTAGTGTCATCACATCTGTTCCCTGTAATTGGCAAATAGTGTACACACATTTATATGGTGCTCATATTACAATACATGCACTGTTTGAAATGATCCTTGGGTCACCTGATTTTATCAGTTATATCGTATAGTTAATTGACCGTTGGAAATAATTTAAAATGCCCACCGCTATGAAATAAGATATGATATGCTGATAAGATTACCTCATGAGATCACAGTATAAAACTGAAAAAAAGTATATAATGCTTAATGATAACATATCGTTTATGTTTTTCTCTTCCCCTTTCAGCTCCAGAGAAATATTCTGGCGTCAAACCCGCGCGTTACCCGATTCCATATAAACTGGGAAGGCTGTGCAGAGCGAATGGAAGACTGTGAAAACGTGGATCCTGCCTCAAACTCAATGCTCCCTCCCTCCTGTCTCCCCGGCAAGGCCCCACCCCTGGGGCTACTACCAGATAACTCTATGGACTGCTTATAGAGACTCCCATTGCCTGACTGCTGATCGCTCCCAGCAGAAGACCTATTTTTTTCTGTTTTGAAGAATGCCCATGGACATTCTAGCGTGGATGTACAGACAGCTTTGCCTTACAGCTGCCCTTATTTCCCTGAAGCCTGTTGTCAACAATAACCTCTCACCTTGGACTTCAGAGGAGTATTCTTTCCTAGGAGGAAGAGAAATGCCTCCCTGGAAATTTCGTCAGTATACATGCCATGGGAAGTTTCCTTATCGTCACAGTGAGAGCAATATTGAAGTAGTACGGTAACTCGGTTAAAGTCTGTGGAAGGGGGAAAATGCAGCTGAACTGATTAACCAAACAAAATAGCTGTTGCGTGATTCAGCTTCCTTCCTTCCTTTCCTTTCCTTTGTGCAGAATGGATTTGTAACCATTTAAGAGGTTTTCAGCACTGAGGCAATAGGCAAATTAATAATATTTTGCTGTCCAGGAATTTGATAATCTGTCATTGTATTTACATTCAGATTCCTTTTGCACTTATAACTTTTCCCCACATAGGTTGTGGAGACTTGGATGGGTTATATAACTTCCTATATTAGTTTTCTTTTTGTCTGCCATTTTGTGTTCAGAATAAAAGAACATTGTATTTGTTGAAGTGTATGGATGACTGTGAAACTGAGAAAGTGTTTCTCCAAATGTGTTAATTTAATTTGTCTTCACTGGGTTCCTAACCTCAACTATAGAAGTCAAGAGAATAGACTATAAGTTACTGTTGAATGCCTTTGCTCTGAAATTCTGTGAAACAAGGGCTTTTGGTCATGGGTAAGAGGGACATACACTTTTATTTCACTCTTAACTATAAGGTTAAATCTGACAGGTAGTGCCAACACTGTAAAACAAATCTCTGTCAGTATTGTATGAGTAGCCCCCTTACATTTTGGCATTTTTACTAAAAATAGCCCGTCTTAACGTCACACCCAATCACTGATCGGTCGGGTAGAGGGGTTGGCAAGGCTACTGCACTGGCATTGGAAATTGCCAGTCTGCAAACAGGAATATGCTTCAGGACTGGTGGTTTCGATTTGTGCTGTGCGCTACATTCATTAAACTGATAAATGCAAACAGCTGATAATTTAAGGCGAGAGAAAAATAACAGTTATGGTCATGGGCGTATTGGCTAGTAGCTCGTCTGGGAGGCGGGATCAGCCCTTTGACAGACAAATCATATCGCTGCAATGATTGGATGTATTGATGCATACCCAATCAACAGTTGTCTCGCGATAACTGTCACCAAAGTATCAGCCACTCAGAGACAGACAGAGGCGGGCTCCAGTGGCTGGATGGCTGGAGTTACTCGCTGTGGTCTACAGATTAATGGAGGAGGACTGTTGATCTTAGGAATCGAATGCTAGATGGTTGCTCCCAAGAAACCTCTGGACTTGGCCTGGATTAGAAACAAATGGAATTATATCCGTCTGAAATAACCAACAGCACCAGAAACGTCTAGATACCCGTTTTGTTTTCCAGGTCTTAGCTGAAAAGGCCTGGCTGCAGAGAGATAGCACCTGGCTAGCTAGCCAAGTTGTGGCACAGGCCGGGGTACGACTGCGAGGGAGACTGACAGCGAGCTTGCTAGCGGTTCGTTAGACAGACGCAAATAACAGATTTCGACGTCCTGTCTGGTGTTTTGGACTGGATTTTGGAAAAGCCAAGAAATATAGGAAAATCGAATGACATCTTGATTTGCCATCGCTCGTTTGGAAATTGACAAGCTACCTAGCTAGCATTAACTGGCTATCTCTCCAAGGTTTGCTAATAATTAGCTTTCTAGCCTAGCTAAACCCATAACGGTAGTGTTAGCTGCAGACTTGGATACACTCGCTCGGCTGGACTTTTCCGAACTCACTAAGGAGGCGTACTGGAGGAAACCTATAACCTGTGAGTCAATAATGATAGCTGTCAGCTAGTAGCCAGCTCTCAGCTTCATTCAGCCCAGCGACAGCGTTAGCGGTTAGCAGCACCTAAAAGCTTCGTAAACGAAAACTCAGTCCCGAGTCCAGGGTCTCCACCATCAGCCTGCAATCATGGGCAACACGCCCACCGCCAAGAAGGGCAACGAGATGGAGAGCGGTGAGTACTGTACCTGGAGCTTTAGGAGCTCACCTTACCTCTAGCTAGCTGTCGTTTTAGTCATTTAGCAGCCTGTGGTCATTTCCTGTTGCCCATAATGCTAGCGAGGTGTACAAGTATCACGCCTGTACGGTGTATCCAGGCCCGGAGACTCATCACACTGACCTCATACAACAACCTTTTAAGACTGTTTTCTATTATGGATGCAGAGTGATCCTGAATGATATGTGATAAACTCTCCTAGGGTGGCTTGTGTAGCTGTAGGGAAGCCACTTGCACGCCCTTGTCATTCAGATCCACACAGCGGTGCACAAAACTTAAGCCAAACTTAATTACTGAGAGTCCATATTTATCACATCATAACAGAAGAGAATATTATGCAGGCTCTCAACTGATTCTGTGGGATAGCTCGTGATGAAATGCCCCAGGCTGTTTTCAGAGGTACAAGTGATGACAAATAAGCTCATGTAACAGTCATAGATTTCTGTCTGTTTCCTGTGTTTTAGCTCGTTTTTTTCTCCCCCTCGCAATATTTTAATGGGCTGCCATGACATTGCACATCTAATAACTCGCCCGTTGTGGAATTAGTTGTTTTGTTGTGCACTTATCGACGACCTAATGAGTTCAGGACAAAAAAGTTGCGTACATAAAAAAACAAACAAGGATTTGTTTACAAATACTCCCTAACCAAAGAGTGGAGCTCAACATTTTTTGCTGGAAGTTTATGTAAATGATGTGGCGTTCATGGGAATCTTAATGTGGTCCCGAGCCTCAAGTCCCACAGACTGTGTTTGACATAAGTGAGGAGAGGGGAGTTGGTGGTTATCCGGAGTAGGAAAAAGCCACTAGGGCGGGGTCATATGATGCATGCAGTGTGATCCTCTCCAGGCAGAACCTTGAAGTCAAGGAGTCTCTTGAACATCATGTGATGAGCAGCATTTAGAACAAGAGCACTTGTATGTGTCACTGTGTGTGTGTGTGTGTGTGAGAGAGAGAGAGAGTGTGAGAGAGAGAGAGGAAGAGTTGTTCAGCCCAGATCTCCCCAACCTTGTTCTGGGCTGCTGCTCCCCACAACTTATCTTAGATGTTATCTTCTACTGCTCCCCATCTGCTTCTCTCTCTCTCTCTCTCTCTCTCTCTCTCTCTCTCTCTCTCTCTCTCTCTCAATATCTTTGTACCTTTCTGTAGCCTTTGATAATTGCCCCCATCACTTTGACATCATCAATATTTTCTGTCATCCCATTTCAATAATAGAAAGAGTGGACATTTTCACAAGAAAACGGTATATCTGGAAAATATGGAAACATTAGCGTTGATTTTTGTTTCTTTATAGTAATCTATTGAGAATTTTCACTGTCAAGAAAAGTCACTCAATCAAAAGTTGCTAATGTGTTGTGTAGCGGCAGTTATTGAAAAGTAAGTCACGTAGTCAACCTGCCGAAAGTTGTAAGAATTTCTACTGAAGGAGATAATCTTTCCTCCTCTTTTTCAATACAATCCCCTCTCCCAGTGGGGAATCATTGGTCCTAGCGCAGGGCTGGGAGCACAAAGTGTTATGTTTTCATTCATAACACACCATAACGCTCAAGTGTGCTAGGTCTGAACAGGTATCTGTGAAATGAGCCTCAGCTCCTTGTTGCTGGTAGAGAGTGGGTGTGAAGAGTGGCCTCCAGTCGGTCTGTGATGTTAACCCCTGGCTGGGACCCACTGTAACGAGGCCTGTGGCTCTCAGTTGTCACAGCATAGCAGTTTGTTGTTTTAAATGCTATTGCATTAATGGAAAAGGGGGGATTAGTAGGCTGTAAGCAAGGGCAGGGGAGGTCCTGCTTGTTGGAGGTTTGTTCACATGCCACGCTTCACATCTTTATCAGCCCGATCGCTGTGGGCCCGCCCTGATCCCCAGAGACAGGTGCAGACCAGGGGTCCAGAGGCCCACACCCGAGAGTGCTGTTTTCCACAAAGCAGCCAGAAAGTAAGGACAACATGCCAACCCACTTTGGTACTTTGGGAAAATGGATAGGTAGTGTTGAGGCCTGGTTCAGGTGCACAGGACCGTCTCCGCCGTCCTTCCCTGCCTGGAGCAGAAAAGCAGAGAGCTGCTGCAGTATGGAGAGCTGAGTCCAGGCCCACAGGAAGAAGAAGGGCGGACAGACAGTGCGAGCTGCAGCAGGAAGTGGAGGAGCAGGGAAGGTCCAGCCCAGCCTCGGCTCTGCACAGTTGGTCTTCGTCTCCACTGCACTTTTAAACTCAGCATAGCCGCCCAGGATAGCTTGAAGTCTTGGTCCTTAAGACTCTTGTTTGTACCACATATTCTGGATTTCCCACTGGTGAGAACTTCCCTGGACTTACTGCAGTGTTGAGATACGACACAGCCTGTCAGCCTGCCTGCCACCAGCCTCGTATGATGTCTGTTCTGCACAGGCTGGCAGGGAGGCTGTTTCAACGAGCAGGGCCTTGTCTGGGGGACACGGGCAATGGAGAAGACAGATATTACCAACCACAGGAGGAGCTAGAGGCCTACTGCTGGAGTGAGTTTTCAGTCTGGAGTGGGAGCTAGAGCTGGACAGGACAGGAGCAGGGGCTGGGGGTGGAGCCCTGGCCCGTGCTGAGACCATCCAAACTTAAGGCAGGGGTGTGGTTGTCACATAGGTTTAACAGACAATCAGACGATATAGGCTATATTTTTGTAGTTCTTGTTAATGCGTATTGCTAAATTCATCTCATGACCTGGTGAGTGAGTGTCTGGGTGTGTGCATGCATGTTTGTGCTTTTCACTAAAGAGAAGGCTAGTTTTGGTGGAAGGCTCTTTTATGTTGGCAACCTTTTGATTGTACTGGTGTCTGTGACCAGCAGCAGGCACACACACACACACACACACAGACACACACACACACACACACACACACACACACACACACAAACACACACGTTTTGGCCACTCCTCTCGTCTGCAGCAGCACTCACGGAGGCCTCACTCATGGCTTAGCGCTTTGAAGAGTGATAACAATCGCCCAGAAAGTAAAACCCCCCTTGTTAAAACCTGAGTACACAACACACACT
>OMOV01101847.1:0-13850 GCA_900312565.1 Beryx splendens | reverse complement strand
CTCACTTCTAAAAAAATGACGAGTCAGCGCTGCTTTGGTTGCCTG
The DNA here is from genome assembly GCA_900312565.1 of Beryx splendens. NCBI lineage: Eukaryota > Metazoa > Chordata > Actinopteri > Beryciformes > Berycidae > Beryx > Beryx splendens. Next base: position 13,805 of record OMOV01101847.1, on the reverse strand, counting down.
GCAACAAACTGAGCGCTCCGCTTCGTTTCTGCCACTTTTTTTTCAAAAGCGAGCCGGATCACAGATTTCAAGCAGAAGAGTAAAGTAAGAGAAATACAGCAAGGTTGACTTATAAACACGTAATTAAACCTAACAGTGCTGACTACACGTAAAGCAGTCGGCTCATACGTTCCTGACACCGCTCAATACAAATAAAACAGCAATTGCCATGCGCAAGTTGAAGTTATGATGTAAGCGTTTACAAAAAGCTCAGTTTCACCTGTCCACACGAATACACAAAAACTGAGTTTTGAAAAATCTCCACCTTGGGAGGAGTTTTCCAAAAGGTCCGTTTTCAGTGAGCTAAAACGCAGTTTGCATGTGGACGAAAGGCCAAAACGCAGAGAAAAAGCTACGTTCTCAAAAATACCCGTGTACGTGTGGACTAGGCCTGCCCTGAGGCTTTAGTTCTGTGGTGTTCAGCATCTGTCCTGTTCAGTGTTTGTCCCTGAGGGTGAATTCCAACTTGTTACTACTGTTTCTCTTTGCCGATGCAGTGTGTCTGTGTGTAGGGTATGTTGTCCCGATAAGGGCGATTGTTCTATGTTCCTCTTACTTCATGAAATAACTTTTTGTGACCAATGCACCTGGAATACAGGCACGGACTATTTGGCCTCTGTTAGTTTTCTCATTCTGCTTTGAAAACTCACACATGAAAGTTTGGATTTTCAGACCTCTTGCCTCTAGCTGACACATACTGCTAATTGGCATTCAGCTCAATATGACTGGCCTGTGCAGCTGCCTTTGTGTTTGTGATGTAGTTACTTCAAAGTTAAATTTGTTTTTCATGTGGTGTTTCTGCTGTTTTGTCCTACCCCTGTGGTTTCCTCTAAAGCCACAAGAGAAATCAATTCCAAAGCAGCCCAGAACAGCATGGATGTGTGAGATGACAAAAAGGTCTCAATTTGCCAGAGAAATCAAGAGCCTGATATTCTTCTTTTTTATTCAAAAACTCCTTACATTTTGACTGAAGTTGGAGTTGAAAACCTAAGTTATTACTTTAACCATTAAACGCTTGAGTTGTAGCAATTCTTTGATAAGAGTGGAGGATAATTGACCCTAAAGCCTTAAAAGCTTTGACAGTTGATATTTTACAGTATCATTGGACATTTGGAATTAATTGGAACTTCCATTTACACTCTGCATTTTTTCATTCTCACTTTTGGACTAGGGCTGAACAATTAATTGAAATATTATCGAAATCGCAATATGGCCAAGTGCAATATCCAAATCGCAGGAGCTGCACTTTTTTTGATAAAAGGTAAAATGTGTCACAACATACCATTAAATGAAGCACTGTGGTGCTACAGAGACGCCCCGGCCGACAAATCATATTCTCCGGACATAAGGGAACATGCTTGTTTGGTACAGACCCCAGCAAAAATCACATCATCATCATTTTTATATTTTTTTCAGTGAAAATGAAATGCAAATATTACCATTCAAACAATAACAATCACAATATCTGACAAAATAATCGCAATATGATTTTTTTTGCATATCGTTCATTCCTATTTTGGACGTGAGTATGCTCATTAAGCCTACAGTATATGTTTACAGGTTTAAACTGTTATTTTTAATAGCCTTATGAAGCAATACTCTACTTCTCAATTTGCTTTCTGAAATTTTCTCCCAGTTGTCTCCGAGGCTTCATCCAGCCGACTCTACATTTCCCTGTCTATTAACAGAAAACATAAAATACCTAGAACAGTTGTTTTTAAATGCAATGCAAAACTATTGCTTGGATTTTAAAACAATAAGCCGATCTCATTTGCATCAAGGACACTTGGATTGTGTTTGGTTTGTTTGTTTTTCCCCCAATTATGCACAAGATTTCATGGGATTTTTACTTTTTTACTACTTTTTCTACTAATCTACTAAATTTGCATTAACAAAAATAAACAAAAAGGAAAAAATAAAAGTAACAACATTCTAATTTTAAAAAGTAATTGATAACAGATTACAAGAAGGAAAAGGGGCTAATGGTTTAAACTAATAATCCACAAATTTCATATAAACAAACCATTTTGCCAGTTTGCTGCGCTTTAGCTCCAACTGATACTACACAATAATGATTCCACCTAAACCCAGTTCAGGAAAGCTTTTACATTTGCTGTTCTAAACATCTATGCCACCTTATATCCCTTTCCTGGGAAAAACCCTCTGCCGCACAGGAATTCATGAATGTGAACAGATTAATTGCTCGGAGGAGACAGGCAAGCTAAAAAGGCAGCAGACGGTCTGAGAGCCACAGTGAACATCGGCATTGCCTTTCCAAGATGAAAAGCGCTCCAAGATGAGAAGGGACTGAAGAGAGATGCAGAATTAGCTCTTCCTCTTTTAGGCTGGTTGAGTGTCTTTATTATTATGTTGGACCCGTGCCTACACTGAGTGCAAAACACAGAGGCAGCATGATTGGAGTTTTTTTTTCTCATTTCCTGCATCCCCCTTCTTGTTTTATATTACTGTAGATCGATTTCCAGTGCTTTTATCACATTTTGAGATGAGTGCTATTTTTCACTGATTTTAGTTGTTCTAAAAAGTTAATATTTTGACACAGATGCGGTCTGAATATTACAAGTTACTCCCAGTAAAGGAGGCAGCAAAGTAAAGCCGTATTTGTGTCAAAGCTAGGTTTAATTTCCGTTTAATTTTACGGTCTACAGCTGGCGAAAACATCTTGATTTGGTTTGTACACTGGCTTGACTGTGTTTTGATTACAGAGAGTGGGTCCTAATGAACCCGGGAGCGAATGGGCCTGAGAGGTGTGGCAAACCTGATTTAAAAGTAACGTTAATCGCGCCGTATGGATGTAAAAGCAGTCTGAATTAACATTAAAAGTATGAAAAATTTAAATTTTTTTGAAAACAACTCAAATCACGCTGGAATGGTCCTTTAATTTACTAGCTACCAAAAAAGTAATCCCGAGTACTCTAATGTCTTACACCCCAACACTAGGCTGCAGTGCCTTATCACACATTCAAACACAGCATCCACGTCTGGCAGTGGCACAACAGGAGCGTCTCCTAGGGCCACTGAGCACCTGACTGTCGGGATGTTGAAATGGAACAGTTAAAATAATTGCCTTGCTCAAGAGCTTATCAAAAAGACATTTGCCAACAGACAGATTTTCCCAATCAGTCCAGATGTTTTTGTTTGTCCAATCCATGCCTTTAGTAAACATGCTGTCACAAGACCTGCTCCATAACTTTGTGAAAACATTCAATGCAATGTGATAAACTGCTTAAAGGAGAGAACCATTCCAGTTCCATATAGCCTATGGATGATGGCTACAACAGATATGAGGCAGAGATGAAAAGTGTCATCAAGTTATTGACGGTTACATGTTTAAATCGGCTATCCCTCCTGCCAGCATGCAGGTGTACGGGCTGTGACAAGCTGTTGGTGGATACCATTCATACGAGGGGCCTCGGTGCACTCTGTATGCTCCAAGAGGGTCGTAACCTAATTTAACAAACAAATTCTCAGAGTAGCCTGAATTTACACACAGACCAGTTTGTTGCCAGAGGGTGTTCAGATGCTCAGACTGCCAATTTGCGCATGCAGCCTTGGAAAAGCATTTAGGTTATTCTGCGGGTGCAAACAACAAAATATTAAAACACGAGTGACACTGCGGTCTAAAGAATCCCATAACTCAATTTAAAATGTATTTTTTTCCACGCAGGGCCCCATTCAAAACACATTTTATAAGCACTTTTTTTTTTGGGAAATGCAAGGTTTTCATCTGACAGCAGTGCAGCTGTGTCACAGCCTCAGCTAGCCTCTTTCGTCAGGCTTTGATTGAAACGACTTTTTCCACTAATAATTTGCCCATTTGCTCCTGTGTTTACCTGTTCCACACCCAAGTGGCATAAGAAAAGGCTCCAGCAGTGCCCAGATCTGTCACAGCCACGCAGCAAAAGCTGAGAGGACAAAATAAATATGATGGGAGGCTCAACTAAGCTGCTAAAATCGCCCAACAGTCTGCGCCTGCTTGGCTGGAGCGATGTTTAGAGTATCAACAGTCACCCACTCTGTCCTTTCCGTCAGGGCATCTGCACTGCACTCACTTTCTACAGACTTACTGTAAAACCTCCAGTAAAGACTGGTGTCTGTCTCAAATGGTGTCTGGATCTCTCACAATATCTGGGGAGTGTTGTGTATATGCGTAAATAAAGACCAGACCCGTATAAAAGGCAGGTAAAAAAAACACAAAATACGGCAGGATTACCATTAAGCTGTCTAAATCCATACATGTATAAAATATCATTGCAATTAGTAAAATATTACAAAATATATTACCAAAAAAGTTACGTTACACATAATTACAGGCAACACAGATCGCTACACAGCATTGCACTTTTGTTGATTAATTTTTGCGGCTTTGACAGTTTTTGTTTCATTCCGTTTTGATGCTTTATTGCTTTGTTTGCAAAACTGGTGACCAGTAGCTCTGGTAGCCTGCTGGTATTTTACCAGTATTATTTCACATTTTTTAAAGTAGTTCATTGCTTGTGTGGTTCTTATTTCAGCAAAATATTATTATTATTATTACTATTATTATTATTATTATCATTATTGTTGTTGTTATTATTATAAGTATTAGTAGTGGTTTTAGTAGTACTATCGAATATCAGTTGCTTATAACAGTAATATTTTTAGACTATAGGCAATGGTGTAAATTTGAGAAAAAGAAATCATGGTCTGTCTCTAGTAAAACATTGGTGCTCTCTTATGTTTAGGTAAAAAAGTTCCCGGCCATTACTGGAAATTTTACAGTATTAGTCTCACTCCTTTCACCCTGTAATCATATGTGCAAACTGTAGGCTACTTTCTCAGATTAATGGCATAAATGCTGCTGTTCACAGCTCACTGAAAAGAAAAGAAAAGCACAGAAAACTCTTGTTCCCTACTGCGGGATCAAAGTGCAAGAGTTAACCTTTTCACCATGGTCTTATCTGAAATGCTGCTGCGATCAGAAAGCTGCAGAGCCGAGGCATGGCTGCAGTGTGCAGGATCACCTTTCTGTTAACATGCCACTTACTGTAGGTTTATGTGCACTGATTGCTCATTCAGGCCACTGTAGGATACAAATAAAATTAAGGAATAAATAAATCCATCAAATACCACATCAAAGTAAAAAATAAAACTTTCCATTTACAAGTCGTTTTTCTCACCAGGCAATAAAACGCTCCCTACTCTGCTCCATTGGTGCCACACACACTACCTTGTCAGAATCATATTATAACACCAGCGATGTCATTTACAGCACAGGATGTATGAAACTGTCTGTGTAATTCCTCAGCAAAAAGGTTAACACTGCTGTTGATGTCAAGAGTGACAGATCAAAGTTGCACGGGAGTTCACATTTACATAGCAGTGCACGCGAGAACAAAGTTTTGCTCAGGCAGCTTTGCTTTGTTAAACTTTGAAGAATACACTGCGCGCGCCGTTACATCACCAGCGGACTGTCTGTCACACACTTCAACTTTGATCTGTCAAACCCCCCTCCTGCTAACTTAGCTAACCTGCTAGCAAGGTAACAGCTCCCCGGGACGACGGCATCGGACACACGGCGGCAGAACAGGGCGCTGAACGCAGAGAAACGCATTGCCAACACCGAAAACTGTGGCAGTACCTTGAATTTGTCAAGAAACAGGTGTTTCGAGGTTGCTGTCCGCAGTCCTCTCGCTGCAGCCTGGGATGCCATGGATGCCGCCATGTTGACACGGAAGACAGAAGGGAGAATGACGTCAGGACCATGTGCGCGTATATCAGAGAGCCCATAGGTCAACCGGCGGACACGGGTGGTGCTGAAGACGTGCACACCATGGCACACACGCGTGCACAGTCCTCGGTTCGTTTTGCATGCATTCATATGCATTACTTTATACGGTATGAGTACACAGTGGATCATTTTAAAAATTAATTTCAACACATGTTGTGTCACGCAATAAAATAAAACTGTTCCAAAAAACACAATTCAACCTTTTTTAAAATAAGAATACCTCCAAATTCCCCTTTTCTCCAATTACACAAACTGACTCATTTTAAATTTTAGTTTAACAAAAAAAGTCAGTTGTAATCTAATCTAATAAAAACTCTAATCTAAAATTCAACCTTGTCATAAGAATATCCTCTAAATCAGCATTCCTCTTTTTTCCAATTACACAAACTGATCTGGTTTGCTTCTCCTTCAAAATAGAACACTGATTTTACCTGTTTTTGATAATCCACTCTATTGTGTAATTAAACACACTGATCCAGTTTGCTTCTCTGTGATAATCCACTATTACGTTTTTGACTTAATTGACGACAAGTTGTCTCTACTCTTAATAGTAGGCTACATCTTATCTCCATAAAGTAATTAAGATAAATGTTTACATTTTGCCAGAGAAAAAAGATAGTGGCACAGGCATAATAGGGGTGCAGCTGTATGAACTAATTACGCAGTTTGTGTGCTTCAGTCACATGACTGTTGTGCAAATATCTCACTTGCAGATAGTAGAGATAATCTCTCAATTTGTTCATTATAATCATATGATTCACATCAATTGAATGGGCTCCAAGGGAGGCCCAAGTTGGGTCAAGCCTGCAGTTAGAGGTTCACCTGATTTTACGAGTCTCTGAGCCAATCTATCTGGAGTATGACCTTGTGAGCTGGGCAAACAGTCACCGTCCTCAGCAGAGAGGTATTGGTAGGGAGCCGAGGTAGAGAGCGTGGGATGTGTGAGCTGATCTTGTCTGAATAGCTAAATAGCCCACTCACGCAGTCCTCCAGAGCCCTCATTACACGCTGCATCTTGAAAGGGCAGAGAGGGCAAAGCGATCATAAAGAGCAGTGATTATGACAGAGGGAGAGAGAGAGGGATGAGACACTCACTTAGAAACCATCAGTGTCAGCAGGCTAGGGAGGACAAGACAGAGGGAAGGGGATGATGATGAACAGCAACAATAAAAGATTAGTATGATGCATTCTTTTTTCTTTTTCACCCCTGTTTTGCTCAAACAAATAGTTCTACTTTCTAAAACCTTTTGAATTCTGCTTTTGAAATGTGCAAATGTGCACCACTTTACAGTGTCAATTGAGGGGGAATTTGCCTCATGTTTATTTGATTTTTTCCCCCTCCTAACTTCCTGCTTTTGGGTGAGAGCTTTTGATAGTCAGTGATCCATATTGCACACAGTGAAATATTCTCTGGTTGCCGGCTTTTTCAGCCTAACCACTGTAAGAGCACAAATGAAGTGAAAAGTGCTGCACTGGCACAATATTTCAGTATGTCAACAAATCCTGCCTAATGCATGGAAATGCCTGCTCTGTTTCTCCGTGTCAGTGCATGCTTGTCCCACAACTGGAATGCTCAACTTAAGTCTAAAAATTCAATAAGAGCCAAAGCCAAGCAGAATGACTGACAGATGATTCACTTGAACATTCTCAGCCTTTAGTTTCTTTTTTCTCCTTCTTACCGGGGGTATTTTTTCTCTCGGGGGCATTGATATTCAGACAAGACTGTCAGAATATCAATGCCCCGTACTAATGCAATTCTACTTTTCTCATTTGGGATGTTGTCCTGTCTTACTGCACAGGAAACAGTGTTTTTGTCTCTGGTGGTACAGATCTTGTCATTCTTCTCGTGGAATGTGGGTCTTTTCTTGTTACCTCCATCGTACGATGGAGCTGGGATCACATTGGCACTTCACCAAAAACAAAACAAACAAAGCGAATATGCTGGGGATCTTTACATTACGTCATCACAAAGTTATAAAGACTTTTCACTTGCTTTCACCCTTAATGAAATGATGAAGATGAAAAGCAATCATATAGAAGAGTGGCTGGATTTTATAAGAATTACAACCAACTATCTAACAAACTAAATACCAGAATGAAAATCTTGATGAGGAAATTACAGTATCAAGGTAGCAAAGAATGAATTACATAAAGCTTTTATCGCCATATGTTGCATCCAGTTTTGAACTGTTGAGGTGCAGCCGAAAATGTAATATTTGTAATATTGCATAATGCTTAATTCTAAAATCTGAAAATCTTTGTAACATTACCTTTATTAGTAGGAGGCCTTACCTCCTCTTCAAACATATCTCCATTAAAGCCTATGATCCTATGAGCCTATGATCCCGGTAAGCTGTGTTCAGTAAAAATGAAGAGCGTGAATGCAGCAGTAATAATTCAAATAGAACAAAACACTCCATTTACGAGAAAAGTCTATTCTTGTGTTATGTGGACTGTAAATGTAAAGGGGAGAAATGCATTGAATACAAGAGTGATAGACAGTATATGTGGGCAAGGAGTCATGTAACATAATCCCTCAAATCAAAATCATTGATTTCCCCCAGCAGCTTTTAATACATATAATGAATTATAGGAACAGAATTACCATCATTCCAAATGATAAATGTCAGGCAATGAGATGACATTTCCTACTTTCCTACACCCTTCCTCTGCCTTACATGAGCCTGATGAAGCTTTATGCGAAACACTTAGCTCATGACGGTATTCAATAAAGATCCTTTTTTTTACTGAATCCATAGTCCTGGGCCTTGAGTGTGCGGTTACAACCACACGTACATGAGGAGTTTTAGCTTTGAGAAAACGGATGTTTTGAAATATGGTAACGCTGGCTGATATCTCTTTGTTGCTCTCCCTGGTTAGATCCACTCCTACATGCCTTCTGGGTGATAATGATATTGCACGCTCCATTCCTTTTTGTCCTGTCCATTTCTTTCTTTCCTCGACTCCCCTCCCCTGCGGGAAGTGTGTGTGGATGTGGGGGGCAGAGCAACTGCTTTGTGGTTTCCCTCAATAATCCATCGCCGAGTTTCCACTCAGTGAGCTACAAGTCCGCAGACTGCTAGAGACGAGCCGCAGATCCCAATGGGCCGTGCGGTCAGCTCCAACCTCTCCCTCACACTTAAGTAGCAGCAGGGTGCTTGGATAACAACCCACAGGGCTCACAGCAAGGGGCTGACACCCTGGACTACAATGTCTCTCTGCATTTATCTGCCATCTCCCTCCCGTTCTCGCTTCCCTCTGAGGTGTACTCCTCTTTCTCTTGTTTCCGCCGGCCGTGTTTCTTTCACTTTCTGCTCGCCCTCTGCTGTTCTCTCGCTCTTTGCGTCTGCTCTCTCTGCCTCTGCCTCTGTTCCTCTCCTCTTTTCTCTGACTTGCCTGTTAACTGCATTTCCCAGATGCGGGGTCAAACCAGAATCCTGCACGGCGCGGATGGCGGGGCCCTCTTCAGAAGTCAATGAGACTGTGACAGCAAGGCTCTGCCCGTCTCATTAACTTGACTGGCTGGCCTGCATAGCATAGCACCAGAGAGAGAAAGAAGAAAGAAACGAAGCAAGAACCTAGTGAATAATCTTCCATTGCTTCTCCTCTCCTCTCCGTGCATCTTTAATATTTTGCTCCCCCCCCCTCCCTCACACACACATTCACACACCCTGCCCACTTTAATGACCCTTTTCTTCCACTGACCGAATGCAAATAGGCCCATTTCATTTTATTCAACTTGCACTCCTATGCCCAGTCTCCCAGCCTTTAAGAAAAGCAGACATAGCCAGGTGCCCACTTACTAGATGGAGTTTGGACCTCTATGAATATATGTATATGATGCACTAAGGCACACAGTACAGGCACAGCAGTGCATAAGGCACAGCAGTGCATACGAGTTCTGAAAATGGCTATCCAGCTTTGCAACAGCGCTCTGATCCCAGCCAAAGCTGGAGTTTCACACACTGTTTTATTATACGTTTACATAAAGATTTATGTGGCATTAGCCAGGCAGAGAACAGTTTTGTTGTTTTGTATCCGCTGGAATACCAAATGAGTCAGAGAGATGGGGAATTAATGCACTTAACTGCTGAGTCAACATGCCGGGAATCTAGAAGCTTAGTCACAAATAGCAAGCCTACTGCCTGACGGGGAAATTAAAATGGGCAAGAGAGATGCCATCAAGACCCCTGATGGAGATCAGAAAAACAGAAAGGGAGAGAGAGGGGCAGAGGAGGGGGCAGTCATTGCCACCTTGTGCTCAGCACATCTTTTGATATGACAGACGGCAAACATAATTAGTCATCATTTTCCGTGCTAACCCTTGGAGCTCACAGTGTCATAGCTATGCATATGTATGAGCCTGGGCCCTTCCCTTCCCTTCATCCCCCCATTCTCTCCCAAACAGTTTGGACAGATTTTGACACCGAGTACATTTTGTGCCTACATGCGATAAACAGAAAAAGAGCAGTGCAGATTTTCCCCATGTTGACTGCCGTGCCTCAGCATCACCCACAATAACTTTCACTTTTCCCCCATAAAATCCATAACAGCCCAAGAACATAAGAATGCCAAATCCTGGCTTACGTCTGTTCTGAACGTCAGTGCTGGAGAGTGAATCAATACAACGACGGGAGCTGCCACATTTTAGCTATCTCTCTCCCCCAGATGTCTGTCAGGCACTCTCAGCTGGAGGCCCTCCATTAATGTGCTGTGGAATAACATAGTCAGTGGGCCTCCATGCTTGGAGACAGATGCATCAAACAGATCTTGTGAAGTATCAGGTCTTCAGGTGTGTGATGTTCCTGCAGGTTTTGCAGCAAATCCCTGGATAAGAATAACCAGGTTGAATCAAAGCAGAGGAGACATGATAATAGGATATGAGGGAACCACTCAGCAAGGTGATTGATTCGTTGATAATGTGTGCATGTGAGTGGATGAATGACGATGAAGATGTAGAAGGTTTGTGGGTATTTCAAAAGATCTATACATCTGAGATGCTATGCAGATCATATGTATTAGGGTTTTTTGCTGTACTGGAGGAGAAGAGGTTGTTGTTGTGGCTTGCTGTTTCTTTTCCCTCCACACTGGAAAACTAATGCTGACCAACTCTAAACTTCAACAGCATAAAAAGGTGACATCTGAAATGCTGGCTTCAATAGATGGCCTTGTTTTTATTTCAGGCTTCAATATCACACACAGCATGGCTCACTTGCACTGGGGAGCATGGAATTCATAACCCAAACAAAACCAGGCACAGCACCTGATAAACAGACACACACGCGCGTGCACGCACGCAGGCATGCACACACACACAAACACAAACACTCATAAACACAGTGCTGGGGCCAGCAGAGGCTGGGAAAGTGCTTAGATGTGCATATGAGTGCGTCAGAGGAGCCAGATTCCCTCACAAGCCTCTCAGCACACGCTGTGCCACCTTCATCACCAAAGGGGGACTGGGTCATACTTTAAAACTCTTAGCTGCTCCTCTCCTGCCTTTCATTCCCTTTAAAAACCTGCAGCATATCAGCACCCTCCTTGCCTGTGACCTCAGTGAAACAGCAGGATGCCTCTCATCCCCTGCTCTCTGAAGGCAAAAGCTCCACATGGACAAGGAGACGAGATGGGGGACAGAGACAAGAGAGACAGACAGATGTATCGACCAGCCTCTGTACCCATGTCACATGAAGTAAACATGATTGTGGCATGTGAGGCTGCAAACAGGCTATGAGAAATAATGGGGTTTTTTGGTTGTTTTTTTTTATTGAGTACCATTATGATAATCATTGGGGACTGTGTGTTCGCCATCCCAGGACAGCCATGAAAAATGTATGCAGGCGGGATGGAAGGAAATGTCAATAGAGGTATCAAAGCAATCAGGGTGGTGCAGAATGGGATATTGGTGTGATAAATCATGCTGTTGCCGACGGAGATCACAGAGGTGGCAGGAGGGGGGTGGGGAGATATGGGAGAGGGTCATATGGCATGGCGCAGTGTGCTCCACCACACACCTCGGGGAATGGCTCGGAGACACACTTTATTCAAGGGTGCGATTCAGAGTGTGACTCTCGATGCAAAGTCATTTGTGACACAGTGACCTTTAAGGAGCCCTGCTCTCTCTCTGTGTTATTTCTTTGATTTAAGCCTCATGTCTCTGGCTCTCTCCTGGGAAATGCTGACAGAAAGCACCCATGGTTTGGAGATTAACTCAATGGGACATTATGGCTTATATCAGAAAAGCTGTTATACCGCAAGATCATTGATGGATGGTAGCACCTAAAATGGTTTTCCAGGGGAAACAATATCCAAATGCATTTTTTAGTAGCAAAAATATTTTCTGTTGGTTCTGTTTTTGTGCGCTGACACTTGATGATTAAACTTCTTGGTTTTCATCTCATAATAAAGCTGGAAATAGCAGTCGGTTGTTTACCATTCTGCCGTTTCCCATTGCCAACTGAAGTATTACTTAAATAATGCAATGACCGCGAGCAGATGTGAATGTCATCTCAATAGCTAATACCTACAGTTCGAACTCCCCAGAGAGCCACCCCTTCCACCTTCCAGGCTGATAAATAACTGAGGCACAGCAACACTCTCCATGTGGATGCATGTGGAGGAGGGAAAGTGAAGGAGGGAGCTATCTGAGGCTCCATTAACCTTGTTTGTTGTGTGTAGAGGCACCTCCACTATCTTAAGCCCACATCGCGTGGGGAACCTCGGGGGACCCTCCACTAATTAACCTTGTGGAGACACCCTCTGTAGAGGGAGACTGGGGCCAGAATAATAAGGAGGCCTTTGCCAGGCCATTAGCAGGAAGATTAACACATCCAACTTTCAAGTAGCTTTTTGACACAAAACCAATATTTGTCTGAACTGGCTCGGTCCTGGGTGCGACACAGCTGAATTCTAAGTGACATGTGTGTTTCAGCCCCTTGTAAAGCTCACCCATCACACAGCCTTTCTCTTGGCAGCTCTATTACGAGAATGTATAGTGTTTATTGAATATCTGTATATAGAGTGTGTATTACCAAGATATATGATGTTTATTGAGTATCCCTGGAAAAATCATTCTGTTAACAGCTTTTTGCAGTAGTGTTAGCAAAGTGCATGGTATCTCTGTGTCCTTTGTTGTATGCCTCCTGAAGTTGCAGTGTGGCCATAATATGGCACACTTTTTCATTCATTCAATGTGTGTGTACTAGAGGTGTGCAGAGACGTCATTAGCTGTATCTGGATCTGGATCTGTTCAACCAACAAAATGATCTGTCTCTGTATCTGTAATCGGATATAGAATACCGGAAGTGGGCATGGTTTATACCGGAAATCACATTAAATCGGGCAAATATTGTATTTTCTAACATAATATTCATTGGCAATGCAATTTTTGTCAAATTGATTTTATATTGGCATATAATTATTTATGAAATATATTTCCACATCCTCATACTGTACGTTTCATCTCTCTCTTTTTTTTAAAAATTTTAAAACTAAATTCCATGAAACGGCTGATACATACAGCATCTTAAACAGATGAATATTGACTGAAATACAAGGTAAAATGTTGTTTTTCAATATTTCAACTGGGTTTTTTAAATGGAGGAAGTTAACACATGCAGCTAAAAACTACAGGTTCTAAGCTTCATTTTGATGTATAGGTTGCGGAGGTTTGAAAGAAATCCAGCTGCCACACCAGGCTTTTGTCTTGCTAGTAGAGGTCTGCAACCCGACCCCACCCGACCTGAGACTGTATGTCGGGTATTGGCCGGGTCGGGTCTGGCTTTTTCATGCGTGGACAAAAGCACAATGTTTTATGCTCCTTGCTTTCTCCTGAAGCTCACACAGGCTGCACAGCCACACACACCCCACCTGCTCTCTCTCTCTCTCTCTCTCTCTCTCTCTCCTCTCTCTCTCTCTCTCTCTGCTCTGTCACTGGCGCTGAAAGACGCACAGCGGCTATGGACATTTTTGATGTGTG
>OMOV01101770.1:0-14271 GCA_900312565.1 Beryx splendens | reverse complement strand
TCTACACTCTTTCCCTAGAGGACGCTCATCCAGATCTTCCCAATGACTGTAGAGTGAGATTGGACCTTGTCCAGCAAGGATGACAGGAACCCCCAGTCTCCCATGGTTATTGGTGATGTCCAGTTATTGCTCTGTGATAGGAGAAAGATGAAGGGAAATAAATAGTATTAACAGCAGTGCATTTTGTGTCCCAAAAATTCCCAGATGTCGTACTTGCAAAGACCACTCAGGGTTGACGTGCACATTTTCCCCGCAGTCCGCAGCTTGTATTTACGATAAAACTGACCTGACGCGATCACGAAATTATTTGGCTCTATAGTCGGAGTATCACATACTGTATTAGCACGTTAAACATAAGCAGTAAAAATGTACCGCAGGTAGCAAGGATTCAAGTCAGCACCTTAACACCTTATTAACTGAAACATGAAATAAACCACTTAGTATTCAGTCAATAACCTGCCGCAGGAGGAAAATGACTCATTGTTCTGTGTAATTGAAATGAGTAGGGTAATGACTTGTAATTCATGAACAGGAAGGAGACATCAGATTCAGAGTCAGTCAGTCAATATTTTCCTAAAATAATCATTAATCAGAGTTTTGGAACAAAGACACTGAGGCATTATACCAATGAGCCATAGCTAAAATTAGATTGCTATTTATTGGAGTAGTAGAGATGAAACAGCAGATAAAGAACCTTCCCTAGGTGAATAAAACTTAAAAAGCTTACAGTAATATATTTCATAGCACAATTCTAACTCTCATTCAAATGCAGTGAGCATTTTTTCATACTGTACAATGTGATTTGTGAGCACCACTGAATAAAATAAAACATGACAAGCAATGTGATTCATAATTGGGAATTAATTATACTAAGGAGAAAGTAATGAAATTAACATTCAAGTGCAAAACATCAACAGTTACCCATCAATTTTATACAGAAATAAAGTTTAAAAAAAACATTTTCTTGACAATCTTTGATACATTCTGTAAAAGTTGTTGCATCTTACCTGATCACCTGTCAGAAAGGACTGTGTGTGACTTGGACAGATCGCTAACAGAGGTTGGACCTTGGAGTTTTTTGTGGGTGAGGACAGCACAACTGATGTAGGATCACATTGCGTAACTCACATCTGGCTCTGCTGTCACGTTGCCCTCGTCAGCAAATGAGAGTGGAAAAAGTTGAAAAAATACAGGACTAAAAGGACAAGTGTGTAATAATTGACAGGTGTTCAGTATCACAGTGTCTGGATACCAGGATCTCCATGCCCATGCTCCATCCATCTCCGTGTTAAATGTCTTTGAATGCTTGAAAAGCAGTGTAACAGCTTGTTATCATGATCAATTTTAAAACCAGGATATTAAAGCTCATAGTTCAAATTTGTATGTTCTAAACCAGTGTTGGTGATTAATTATAGTCAACCAAATTTATATGGACACCGAAGCAAGTCCATAATTGCAACATGGCACACCCTGTACAGTGTAATTCATTGGCTTTGTTGTAACTGGATAGTCTAGGAGAAATAACACACTGGAAACAGCGTTCCTGATCTTCCAACTGAATTTTCACGAGGTCTACCATGTATTTTGGATACAGACTATCTTTTGATGTACAGCTAATCTCCTTTCCAGTGTTGTTTTGGTTTGACAAACTAGATTTTCTCAGGTTAGCTCAACTAGTAGTTTAAGTATGAAGTAAATATGAGTGCTATCCCCAATGCACAGCTGTCCAAACAGCTGGTAAATAAAAAGGAGGGTAAACTATGACCTCCAGTTGGCAATAAGGCAAACAACCACCAATACAAACACATCAATTATAATTTCAGAAAAGCATTTATTTCTCATAGTTTTCCCAAAATATAAGATAGCATGCTCATATACTGTATTCTACACTATTATCAGTTGAAAAGCTCTAAAGTGCATACATTAACAGCACTGTACCTTACCTTATCTTACCTCGGTCAGTTTCAGAGGCAGGGTAAGTGGCAGAATAAGTGCATAAAAGGTAACAGAGTGTGGAACACGTTTATCATAGACAGTTACCAGTATTGCTGGGAGACAGTATTTTTCTCTTTCTTTTTTTGTTTTTGGTGTCAGAGAGGGCAGCAAAAATGTCATTGTTCAGGGCAACTTCTTTTCTCTGTGCATATGACAGTAAATAACTTGAAGTGAAAAAGGTCTCTGTGTACAGTGCAAATGCATGATACCAGCATTCCAACAAAATGAAATGTTGACAGGGTCCATACCTTGAGCACAAGGTGTTTATTGAATCAAAATGATAGTATTACATTGCTTAAAAGGCATGACAGGAGTACTTTTAAGCAAAAATCTATCAATAGCATTGAGACTATGGGTAAGTCTGTCACAAAAGTTACAACTGTCATGATTTAGCTTTTTCCCCCCATGTCACAATAATCACTTCCAGTCATTGCACGCAACATTTTGTGTGTGACTAAGTCCAGTTTACAGAAGCTGACTACCCCTCTCACTCCATCTACCCATAAACACAAAATCCAAAACACACAGATACCATAAGTCTGGGGAAGTGGGCCACCTATCAGTGCCTCTGTGCTTCAGATTTGGACCTCTCCCATATTGTTGTCCTCAGACGACACACTCTTAGCAACCCCGTTCACCCCTAACTTTCGTCCTTGGAGCTCCAGCTCTAGGTTGACACAGTTCTGGATCACCTGGTCCCGGTTCTTAAAGGCTTTCCTTTCTGAAACCGGCGGTGTCACTGCGGTGACGGTGTAGTCCTGCCTCCTCGCAAGACACTCCTTCACAGCTTTCACACATAGATAGAACAGTTCAACCAGGCTGAGGACGAGGGAGACAACTGCTACTACCAGCATGAACCAGATAATGACCGATTTCTCTGTGGGCCTAGACAGGAAGCAGTCTATCTGGTGGGGGCAAGGGAAGCGGCTGCAGATGTAGCGGGTCTGGAGGGTGAAGCCGTAAAGAAAGTACTGACCCACGATGAACAAAACTTCCAAGAGAATCTTGGCTACTAGATGGAGAACGTAACTGCGGAGAAGACGTCCACGGAGTCTGACCTTGCCACTGCTGTTGCTGTACTTGGGAACTTTGTAACCCCTCCGGAGGAAGAGATTGGCTTGGTCATCCAACTCTGCATGCTTCTTCATCCTCTCCCTGACCTTGGATTGGTAAGACAACACAAGAAGACAGAGTTAGACATTATCCAGTAAGCAGAAGAACCTCACACTTACCCTACGTTTGGGCACAGAAGTATGGAAGGAGGCGAACGGAGCAAGATGGACCCAACTGAAGGGTTCGCCCCAGTTGAAATGCTGACCAATGACATCTGTACAAAAGTTGATAAAAGCTAGATTCCTCATAGAAGGTTGGTGGTGTTGGCTGCCAAGCCTGCCACAAAAGTATTTAAAGGTAAGAATGAACCATAGTCTAATCTACATTGTCCCATGATTCCTCTCCTTCAAATAAAGACGTCAAGAAAGATGTCAAGCAAAAACACTAATCATAATGGTTGTGACCATTGCTCTGGCCTCTTTCTGTTGTGTCAAAAGTGGTGGCATCAAACGCTCGCACCCTAACCTGGGAACAACAAACAAAAAAATACACAATAACAGTACTACATTAATTGGCCAAACACGCAAAAAAAAAACTTCTAACAGGATTTATAGAAGCAATACCTAAACCAATACTTTTGCCACTGCGGGTGCAGGGTGCCCCACAAACCGAGCATTTACCATTCAAACCAAACAGAAAGAGGTTTACAAGGTTCCACGTGTTACTCCTACTGCAGTCACTCACCTTCTTCTCAGTGTGGATCACATGGAGGACATAACCGAGGTAAAGTAGCGTTGGCGTCGCCACACAGACGATCTGGAGAACCCAAAAGCGGACGTGAGAGATGGGGAAGGCGAGGTCATAGCAGACGTTCTCACAACCCGGCTGGTTAGTGTTGCAGACAAAGTCGGATTGCTCGTCGCTCCACACCTAGATGAGTTGCGATTAGAGGAGAGGAGATGGTTAAAAATGCTCAGAACTTCTGTCAAATGCCTGCCAGGGTGTCGAGTTAAAAGTACTCAACGATTACTTGGCCAGGTGCTGAGATTTCTGGATTTCTGTACTCTGTTTTGGAACAACAACTTCCTGGCCATTGGCATTTGAAGACACTCCAATCCAGAGAACTGACGATGTTGTTACAATTCTTTCTGGTCTTACTGGAAAAAGGGCGATAACCCCCTTCAATACTTCATTACCCCGAACTGCATTTTTTCCCTACAGAACGGAAGTGTGTTTGAGACAGTGAATATATGAGCAGACCTTCTCAGCGCCGGCGCACAGGACCAAGATGCGGAAGACAAACAGCACTGTGAGCCAGACTTTGCCAATGACTGTGGAGTGGCTCTGCACTTTATCCAGCAGGCGACCCAGCAGATCCCATTCACCCATTTCCGTCGCCAGTTGTACTGCCTGCTACAGAGGAGAGGAATACAGAAAACAAATCATTAGTCTGCGAACTCACACACAGGCAACACTGTAACACTGCAATCTCTGAAGGGATGCTTGCGTTACCTGCTGCTTAATGAGAAAAAACAGCAAAGTCATATTTTATCGATCAAAGTATGATGAACATATTTTGTAAAACATGTATTCTTTTCTTTTTGTTGAATACTGGACTAAATGTGGTGTGTGTAACATTTTAACATTAATAAATCATTTCCCAATTAATTTTGAGACAGTGTAATTATTGTAAACAAACAAACCTTTGCTAAGAGGACTGGTGGCCTCTACAGGCCTATGTACTGCAATTTAAATTGTTTATCACTGGGTCAGATTGGTGAGAAATCTGCTGGATTGCTTTATGGCAAAAGGGAATGCTGCTTTATGGCACAGAACAGGAAGTGGGCGCTGTTCTTCCAGCACAAATGGAGCTAAAGCTTTCAGAGTTTCTGGCAATGGAAGATGGAAGTAGTGAAAGACCAATGGAAAGAAACACTTCCAACATGTTTATCTCTTCAGGGAGGGGCAGGAAGCCACAGGGTTTATGAGAAATGTGGTTTGAGCAATTTGAGCAACACTAGATTCAAGATTCAAGATTCAATACTTTATTGCCATACAACTTAGTTGTTAGGAGTTTTCCTCAGTGTGCTCATGACCGAACAACAATCACAGCTTAACAGTCAAAACACATTACACATAGCCCCCACCCCATACAACATGACATACATCTGTGGATGTAAGATGTTACAGTCCAAGAGGAAAGTCTAGTGCAAATTAAGAATAAAGTGTCAGGTGCTTTAAAATACAGTAGTAGTTAGTGCTTTGCTTTCGTGCTGGTGCAGAATTGAGGAGTCGTTTAGTAACTGGATGGTTCTGCAGTAAGTGCTGTTGAGGAAACGTTTTTGAGAGTTCAGATGTGAGAGTTCAGCATTAACAATACCTCTGGCATGAGATAGAGGCTACCACCTGTCTCGACCATGGTCTCATTTGTTTACATGTGCTACATATAGCCCCTTTAAGCACAGTACTGTCACAAGCCAAACTATCTTGTGAGGGACCAACTTGAAAGATATCCTAGTGTGTGAGGCTAGTAAAGTACCAATTCATCTTGAACCATTGATCTCTATTTTGGCCCAGTATTCATTATAATTGATTGTTCAAAAAGATTGTAGCTCTGGTTTTTATTTCGTTTGATATTTGGTTGTAATTCTGAAGTGAATACTAGGATTCCTAAAGAGTCCAATTAGACATAATGTTGTGTAGTAAACAACGTACTTAATTGAATTTTTTTTCCCTGAAAAATAACACTGTGATAGGCCATGCTATATTGAATTTTTATAATTATATGAAATAACTGCAAACCCAAGACAAATTCGCAAAGTATAGTGTATGAGTTATGAAAAAAGCTGATATCACAGTGTAGCGGTGGAGGTCAGACCTTACAGACTCTCAAGGCCCAGCTGTATATCATGTCTTGTAGGCCAGTGTGTTTACTGATGGAGACCCTGACTGCTGATTTGAGGTCTCCATAACAGTCTGGGCCAATCTGCTGGGAACCAAGGACTTAACCTTGTTCAATCCCTCACCATTAAACATCTTTGATCACAGAATGTGAGATGTTATGGTGATCTACGCCTAATGATGTACAAATGGAACGACCTGCCTGAGGGGATCAGACTGCTAAATCTGCATCGTTTTAAATAACTTACTGAAACGACATATTATAGACTTGCTAGATTTTTTATTTATCCTTTTTGATCTCCCTTTTATGAGTCTTACATTGCTTTTCCGCCTTACATTTCATTGCTTACGCTGTTGATTTGATGTTTTTTTAATCATGTTTTGAGAAGTGCTATTACCTGGAGACTACTATAAATATTTTACTGCGTTATTAGTGGCACCATTGACTCATAGAGATCGATTCAATGAACGCAATAAAATTTTAGTTTTGAAAATTGTGCTGTCCCCCCCCAATATTTAGTATCAATGATTTGTTAATCTTTTAGGATGCATATGAACCTCCAACTGCTATAGAAAGTAAAATCTGTTTAAAAAGCCTTTGTACTGTTTGATTAGCAAAGTTACTTGTTAGCACATTTAATTACTGCCATTAGTCCACATTTTGAACTTCTGTTAATTGTGTACATTCACACTGATGAGAACTACACATGACGTTACACATTTATAATTTCTATCAAATATTACACTTCTTCAATCCTCTTCAATCTTTGACAATTTCATAACATTTCTAGTCCATCTGCAGCATCAGCTGTCTTTTTTGGTGAGGTAAATGTCACAATGCATAGATTTTAATATCAAACTTACCAGTGAACAAACCCTCGGAGAAAAAAATAAAGCAGATGAAGAGGATGATGCTTCAGGAGGACGATGGAAAGAGAAAGTGAGAAAGAAGTTGTTCCTTCTGCATGTTATCTGGAAGGACACCCATCCTTATCCACAACAAGCCTCCCGTCTTGATACTGAATGTGACTGGCTAGTAGTTACGAATCACATCTAAACCACCTGACCTACAGCCCAGGTGTCTGACAAGCCCTCTTGTTTCATCCTCTTCTAATTGGCATTTCCTTTATTTCAGCGTTTAATATTCATAATGAAAAAAATACACCTGTGGATATAAAATGTGGATATAAAATGTGGTATTTACCTATTTGGATATTCAATTTATTTGCATGCGTACAAAAATCATCTGAAGAACGAAACATTTACTGTACTGAGTTTTGTTTCAAAGTGAGATATCCACTTTTTGGAAAAAGTGACCCCTAATCTTACAAATCATGGACAGAACTACATTAAACCAAATTAAAGGATAGCAGACCTTGTATCTGTAATTGTAATGCTTTTAGAGTCAATAGATGCAATACTGAATGATGAGCAGGAAACTCTTTTATTCCAAAATGGCATTTTGGTATAGAACTCTCAAGTTGTAGGTGTATCCTTGGCAAATGTTTTTGCCAAATCGTTGTCGGTCTTCTTGTTTGGCAATTTGGCAAAACACCTTTTCTATACTTTTTTATGGATTCTACTTTTGGGGTTTGAATCTCCCAAAACCCCAACTGTACACTCTTTCTTTACCATTCTTTTTGTTTGCTCAGCACCATGTGTGTTGACGGCCGACCGCCGCTCACGTGTGTTCACCAGAATTACAAACAGTCTCTGACCTGGCTGATCAACAGGGCCGCTGGATGGCTGTTCCTGGGCGTAAATGATTGACACCATCCTGACTTTTAAGAGAAAAACATATGGAACAGAGTCAACACCTCATATCATACGCAGGAAACCCAAACAGCCACAAATCAGATAAAGGACTGTCCTTCTAACAGCGATATTTCAGCGTCAGGCAGGACCATTATGCTATGATTAAAATATATAGTTAGATTTTGCAGATCATACATTCATCAAAATAAAAAACAAGTTATTTGTGGTGAAGGAAGAATTGTTTTATTGCTCTACTTAGTGGTATGATGATACATATTATCTTTGAGTCACAACCAATAACTTATAACTATGATGATTATAGTATCTTAATATGTTTATAATAGGTTTCAGCAGTCATTCAACACAGGCAGCACAGTGATGCATCTAAAGCATGTTCAAAGCTCAACACAAACAAGTTCTTTTTAAAACAGTGCTAAATATATGTAGCTCTACCTTCGTTTCTCAACAAAGCAAAACAGCTCCGTCACAATCGCACATCAGTGCATTTCAGATTCACTCTTACTTATTCTGGGAACAGCTAGGCCTCTTCCAGCTCAAGCTGTATCTGCACACTCGCCATTCACCACCGCACAATCATCTGCTGTAAACATGTCTTTCAGAATGTATGACAACCAACCGGCACCTCTTGCTATTATTTCCCACAGGAGCTAAAGCCATACAGTACTTACATTACAAAAAGCTGTTCAGATTTAGTCTCCAGACCTTAAAATGTTGTCCTTTCCACCTGCCGTTAACATGTGTTTCGAATCTGAACTAGGTCAAGATATGATTTAGCTGGGTTACATTTAAACCTGACGTTAAAGCTGCAATATGCAACTTTTTCACATCAATACAACAATAAATACATAGGATTTATCATACACGATCATGTCTGTCTGTCTGTGACCCTGTGTGTTCATGCCTAAATCCCCTTGTTTGTGTGTGTACTGGGACGCAGCGTACAGTATGAACACTCTACAGTGAAAGTAAGTGATGAAACACAACCAGTCGTCATTATGGCTGGGCAAATAAGGCCCAGGTTGAAAAATAACCAGAATTATCCTTTAATTTCAAAGGGGACACCCTGGAATACAATGGAATAAATGTGAGTATTTAACCAGTGGCGTTCATTAATTCAGCTAAATCTCATAGCATTAGACAACCTGAAAAAGGGAAAGCGCATCAATAGGAGCGCAACATCTTGTGGCTAATGCAAACCTCAACAGAACCTGAGAGTTAAACAAATACACCCATTATAAAACTACCGGCAAAAGAAACTAAATTCTACGGAGAGACTGCAGCGCTTGGAAGAGCCAGTAACGGGTCAACCTGTCCCGGCGAAGGGAGGAGGAGTGAGCTCTTAGCTTGAACTGAAGAGCGCGCGGGATCCCAGCACCCAAATCCACTCCGGAATGCAACTCATCAGTCCATACTAAAGACCGAAGAACAGAGACAGAGAGAGAAAGAGATGGTCAAAGAAATGAAATAGTACGCATTTTACGACTTAGATCCGTTTGATTTTTCTCATTTTTGACTCTTGTTTCTCGGATAGGAACTGTTCCCAGTGGTTACAGTATTGCTTTGTATTACACAGAATGGTATTAGTCAGGAACTTTAGCACACAAGGTGTCCGAAAACTCTCTATCTGTAGCAAAATCGCTCACTCATTCGCCGGCTGTGCTCGACATGCCCCTAGCCAACTTCCAGACATTTGCATACGGCATACCGTGTTTCTTGCAAAGCGTACCCAGACTGACAGCTGTGCGGGCTTCGGTAATTTGCTGCTGCAGATGGATTTTCACAGAATAGATTTGATCCTTCAGGAAGCCCCAGACAGCTCTGGATCTGAACGTCAAACTCTCATAATCCCCCCTCCTCCCTATCCGCCAATTTGGAAACGGACAGCCTCATGGTGTCCATAAAGAGCGATTTTCCTATGGACTTTTCGGACACCGCACCAAATGGCTGTAGATACACAGCTGTTACGCATTACTTAGACATTAGCAGTTGTACCAACCTGCAGTGTGTGAGGCCAGTAGCCGGTGGTCCTATGAGAAACGCCCAGGGTGGAGACGGCATGGCGAGTGTACACCTCTGGCTTTGGTACCAGCCAGCCTTCCACCACTGATGATGATCGTTCACTTGAGGCTACCTGGGTACATGTATACACATACTATCAAGCACTGATTGTGATTTGTGCTCAGGGTATGAGTTCTTTCAGTTTGTGTGACACAGACCTGATTAGTGCTAAATAACGGTGTAAATATGAGTCTTTTCCAGTCAATGTGTGATCGTTTGGCTTCAGAACACTTGGATTATGCAGCATGAGCTGTATGGACTCATTTTATTCTCATTTGCTGCTCTTTTTGGACTTTAAAGAATCGGTCCCCACTGACTTCAGTTGTTTTGGAGAAGGCTGCAGTGGAGTTGTGCTGGCAAGCTCCCTGTGTGTTATGTGGACTAACAACAGTCACCTGTGTTTCAGCTGGCATGGGGGTGAGTAGATAATGATGGAATTTTCATTTTTGGATGAACCATTTCTTTAAAGGTTCCACAGCCCAAATGAAAACACTGAAGAGACAGCAAAAACCGCTGATTGACCATCTACTCCACATTACTCTACATTTAATCAGCTGCATCTGTTATATAATATCTCAGTACTGCTATACTGCTGCCCTATACTTGTAAACAGTGATAGCAGGTAGCTAGCTACCTGGAAAGGAATCAGACTCTGGACGAAGATCCCCTTGCAGCCGTACTCAAGGTGAAGAGCTCTTGAGAAATGATCCAGGTAACCCTGGAAGACAGGACAAGAGAGGGCAAAGATATTATGATGTAAAAGATACAGCTGCCACAGTGTGAGTGTTTGTGATTATGTTTGTGTGTACTGGACAGAAGAAGTGGAACAGAGAGAAAAACTTGAATATGTTTGTGGGTGTGTTAGCCCTGATACATTTAACACATATTTCAACACAATTTCACCTTTTAAAACTGGTTCGCTCTGCTTGATTTTGCCTCCCATTGGGTCCTTTGGTGGAAAAAATTAAACAGTGACTGATAAACCAGTATTATAAGCTGAAATGTTATGAAATGATGGATTGTATTCCACAATGAAGGAGTGGACCCTGACGATCTGGAAAAGCTCTTCAGTCATATTCGATGATGTATGTATGTATGTTTGACAATAAGCAAGGCAGTTTTAAAGAGTTTTATTGAATCTATTTTGTGCCATAAAGCAATTTCCCACCAAATCCAAATGCTATTTAACGCTGCCTTGCTTATCGGAGAAGATGCATACGTGGTAGACCATACCGAATCCTTAGTGTCTACTGGTTAATGCAGCATACAAACAATCCACCAAACGGCACGTAAAATTTCAATGCTTAGAATCTGTTCACGTCGCTCGCTACTGCCCTCTATGGTGTACTTGTGGGATTGTGGGAATAACAAGCAGTCCAGCTATAAAAGCTGAAATTTTATTGAAATAAAGTGCTGATTGGTGTATTGGATGTATGCTGAATCAAAAAGTGTCTCCTAATGATTCATAAGAGGTGTTAAGTCATGTTCTATCAGGTATGCATATATACATTTTTGAATGGAGTTTGGCATGACGTTCCCTCCATACATGAGAGACTGGCACATATCGAGGCTGTGGATGTGCATCCTTGTGTGCATGCGTGCGTGTGCGTTTATGCACAAGAAACTGATACTGTTAGTGCATCGTCTCACAGCGGAGGCGGTGAGCGTCACTCTTCCGGGTAAAGGTCGGCAGCAGGCCCCCGACGATATGTTGACCACGGCCCCTCTACTGCGCTCCACCATCAGTGGCAGCACCAGCCTGGTCATCAGAGTGGCGGCCACGACATTCTTATTCACCATATCCAACAGGGCTTGCTCGGACATTTCGATCAGGCTCTGAGGGAAAGCCAAGGACTCGTCCACGCAGTTCACCAAGAAGCCCACGTCTTTCCCCCTCAAGGCATCCCTGACGGTCTTGCTGGCCTCCTGGCCCTGGGTGACGTCGGCCACCACCACGACGGTTTCCACCCCGTAGCTTTGAGAGAGGGACGCGGCGGTCTCGCGGACAGTGACGTGGTCCTGGCTGACAAAGACGATGCTGATGCCCTGCCTGGCAAGCTCCTCCACGTAGGCTGTAGCTAAAGCCTCGGCCGCACCTGACAGGAAAAGAGGATCATGTTCAAGTCGGGTCAGGAAGCATTAACTGCTGCACAGCAACATCAGTATGGCCTCAAATGAGTAGATTTAGGTTTGTAATTAGGTCAGTCTAATTCTGCATTCACGTCATATGGGAAATACAGGAGACACAAAAGACACGATACTGTTCACCTCAGCTTTCACATGGCCATCGCATAAGTTATTTTGTCATCACTACTCTTAAAATGCCGTGGCAGGACACAACGACTTGCTGGATTTTTGGTGTGTGGTTGACACTGCAATGTTTGGTTTGCTGTAGAACATGAACTCAGATGCATCAGTACTAAGTGCGTGTGTTAAGTGTGAAAAAGCAGGAGGAATGCTTTCAACTGTCAAATTATACTTGTGATTATTCCTGTGTTACACTTTGACGTGAATACTAGAATAAAGACAAGCAGAAAGATGTGATACTCTAAGAAAGTCTGTTTGGTTTGAATCTTTCCTTTCGGTCACATTAATTACGACAATTATGACATCATGCGTTTAGTGGCATTCAGGGATGTAGTGTAGGGTAAACCCCCCTGAAGTCAAGCTAACATAAACATTTATGGCTTAAATACATAGTGCACATTATGATCAGTTATATCAAACTCATACAATTTATGAGTGGAAAACACAAATGAATGCTTTTCTGGAAGTATTGATTTTGTTCATATTTGTGGGGTGTTTGCCATATGATGATTACAGCTACAGTTGATCTATTTTTTTTATTAACACTACATCAGGAGGGGCAGCTGTACCAACTGCCCTGGTGGCAACAGAATGCTACAGGCATAGGAAGACGTGCTACCCTAAGGCCTGGGTTATATCTGAAACATAAAACACGTTCCCTTCTGTATACAGCCATGGCACTACGCGTTCAGTGCTTCTGTTGTGCAAACCTCGCTGCGGGCCTTACCATACACGACAGCCCACTCCCCAAAGCGCTGGGCCAGCTTCTTGCCTTGGACCATCCTGGGGAGGAAGTGCACCTTGATTAAGACGCAGCAGTCTCTCAGCAGCACGACTGCTCTGCTGGCCGTGTACAGAGCGCCGACCAGGGCCAGGGTCTCTACGTACGAGCTGCATGACCGAGCAACTTCTCTGTACAGAAACTGGAAGCTGTCCACAGTCGCCATAGCCGAGGATGACTGCTCGGGTTGTTGCGTAGCTGATGTGACAGTTGGCTAGCTGCAGCTTGCGCTCTAAAAAGCTTTCAATTAACCTCGTAATTTCAAATCTTAACATAAGCTAGCAACTAAGACATACACATGAAACATGTTGTTTCTACATAACGTTTCCCAGTACATAAGCAAATATCAGATAAAGCTGACGTGTCTGCAGGTGGACAGCCCGGGAAGACGACCAAAACATGGAGTCACGTGACAATGTTGCCAGAAGTTTACACGGCCTGGATGCTGCGTTCAAGGACCCAAGGGAAAACCGTCGGAACGCGCGTCGCGGTAAAGCAACAACTTGGAAATGTTCACACGTTCACACCAACTCGTTTGAAGCCATCAGTTCCCCGTGACACGAAGTTTCTGTAAACTCTGGCTGCTTCTGATCAACCTTTTCACAATTAACACACATGCGCTTAGTCAGTGATACATTTAAATTAATGTTTACAGCAAACCAAGCCTGGCAAATAGCTTACTTCTGAGCTCAGCAACCCTAGATAAGACTTATCACAAATTCGGGCTTTTGGTCGGGAAATCATAACAATATGGACACCAGAAAGTAGCCCTTTTGTGTCTGTTTTTTTATTAGAGAAATGAAAGAGTAGAGCAGTAATAAATTGTGCAGAATGGAGAGGATGACATGCGTATCAGCCATGCTCTCCGTTCCATAAACGTCACACCTCGACAACCACTATCACAGATACAGCCCGACTTCCCCAGTCACATCTCCCAGGGTCATTCATGTCAGCTTAAGTTTAGAACCGATCTTTCCGACAGTGTTGAAGGCACATTGTCTTGTTTGACTATCCCACAATGCACCGCAGTGGGATGCAGGTTTCCATAGAGACGGTGCTGTCACAGAGGAAAGTCCGGGCTGGTACCTGGCTGAGAAGCTGTTATTCAGCACGAAAACAAGGTATGGGATTATCATGTACCGCGTGTGATATCTTCTTTAGTTGTTTTTGCAGAAGCGTGTTGTTTAGTTTCTCAATATGGCCGCAGATGTCGGCAATTTGCATGTATGTTACAACGCCGCGTTAGCTAGCGTTAGCCAAATTAACGAGCACAAGCACGCCTGCTGCCGTAGAGCTAAGTTATGCGCCAAACTCTTGTTATCTCGTAGCGTTACCTTGGTAAGTCATATAATAGCTAGCTACACCAAGCTAACTAGGCAGGGATAACTGCCTAGTCTGTC
>OMOV01101750.1:5786-19265 GCA_900312565.1 Beryx splendens | reverse complement strand
GAGTGAGACAGACGGTGGCCCCGGCTGATCCTGACAGTCTTCACGGGGAAAGGAAGATCGAGGCAGAGACCAGAGCACTTTGAGCTGAAGAGAGAGAGGTGGGAATGTTTGCTTGTTGTTGGGAGACACTACTCCATGCATGCATGCGCTCAAAAAACATTTGGGTTTCTTATAAACTCGCTTGAGGACTCGCACACTCTCACACGCACACAGGCTCACACACAATCACTCTCTTTCCAACCAACTTTACAAAAAGGACATGTGGGAATCCTTTTTTTGCAGGCTCTTGATATTTCCCACCTGATATTTGATATCTTCGGTTAATGTGGAAAGTTTTCCATTCTTAAAATTACATTTACTGGAACTCTTGGCTCCCGTAACTGGTGCTGGAACATGCATCTTTCCCACCCACTGTGCTGACGTCAGTCCCATGAGCTCACACATTCCTGCTAGCCAGCGGAGAAGCAAGAGAGCTATGCCTCTGTGCACGAATAATGGAGTCGCCTTATCTAGCTAATACACAGCTGTAAATCTGATCGAGGCTGTTTGGGTGGGCAGTCCATTAAGGGTTTCTGAACTTGGTTTTTCTTTCTTATTATTCCTAGGTTATCTGACTTCCCCTCCGCCCCTGCCCTCACAGGAAACTGAGGAATTTGCACCTTGGTGAAGAAGCCTTGTCATGAGCACTTTGTAAATGTAGCAACGCATTATTCTGACGCCCCGTCGCAAGAAGACAAAGTGGTACTTAAATGTCATGTATTGTAGTTTATTTATTGAATATTTCTGATCCTCAATGTTACAGTGTAAAATAAGACATCATGCCACATCTCTGGAGCTGTTTTGGGTAGCTGTGGTGTTTCAGTGGCTGCTGTAGAAACTAGGCGTCATGATGCAAACTGCCTGGCTGCGGCAGGCAGGAGACGGGTGTCAGACCTTGACGCTGAGGGGAACAGAAGTGAATCACTTTGCTTGATGACTGTCACTTGTACATTTATCTTCATTGGAGGCACCAACCAAGAGACATTTGACATGCTTGCCATTGTTTGCCTACTTGTAATATAGATGTACCCACAATTTACTACTTCTTTAGCAACAAGTTGCCTGCACTCACTGTGGTGAGTCTCGGCACCGTGAGAGAACCAACGATCCATACTCTTGCACCTCCCACCTTAAATAAACAGTATTAAACTGAGCCCCTCAGGAATGGAAGTTGCTTGAACCGGTGAAACGATCGGATGACTGGACTATATCAAAATACCACAGCAATTCATTTTCAAACTATGAAACATGCATGCACATAATCCAAAAGGCCCTTCTCAGACTACATTTTATTTGAATAGCTTCTAATTGCATGTAACTGGAGCTCGTTGGACTTGTAAGGACCCCTCACTGACAGGATCCTGTGCTCTAGCAGGCACCCAGTTTATTAGCTGGCATAGATAATAATATTAGGTTGTCAAAATGATATATTGACAACACTGACACTCTCCAGCTCCATTTATGCCAAGGCTATCCAGAAAAGAGGTACATAGAGACATATGAACATGTAGATATATAAATATGTAGAGTAAATAAACAGGCACACTTTACAAGAACCCATTTCCTCAACCAATACCAAAAGAGTAGAGAAATAGCAACTCATACATTTATTAATAAACAAATGTAATGCATACCTGGCAGAGTAGAGAGATAGTGGAACAACAAAATGTATGTTAGCATCTTAACTAGCAAAGATATTTTGATATAACTTTACAGATACTACGTTATATGAGGTTTGATATTCTCATGAAATATCACCAATATATTTGTAAATCACCACGTACATACAGATAAGAGTCATTTTGAAGAGATAATCTCACATCAGTAAAAAAGACATCGGGGGAAGAACCGCTGAGGCACAAAAGGGAGGGAAACTTGGCATAACTGAACTCCCAGCACTACCAGCTCAAGCCAGGACAGAGTGTTGTTATGAAACTGAAATAAGTGTAAACACCGCTGTAACAGATTAATGTGGCAGGGAGAGGAATATTCTGACAAACTTCACATTAGAAAAACAGGCACACACTGCAAAACTGGCACAAACCAGTCCTGTAACATAACAGCAAGGAAAAGTCAATAACTTTTGGTTAATTAGGTTCATTTCACTATATAATTTCTTTGTTATGCATGTTTGGTTAGCTGGATAGCCTTATGTTCAGATCAGTGTACCTTATGTCTACTGCACCTTACGTCAGGGATAATACACTATGAGGTGTGTGCTTACATAATAATAATATATAAATGATAATAATGCACAACGTGAGGGCTGTGGGATTTGCTTCTGCAGATTGCCTTATTGTTAAAGCTGCATTAGGCAAGATTTTTATGTAAAAACACACCTGTCTTATAAGCCCTAAATCACAAAGGGGCTTCAGTAGAGAGGAGCGCCCCACCCTCCCTAATTTAGACACTGTGGATTCACCCTATTTGACCAGAATGAAATTCTTCTCAAAACTTAAGCCCAAAATACAAAGTTTCTCTTAAACAGCAGCGGGCAAACGCTCCGTCGAGAGGAAACTGGATTCACCGGTGTTATATGTTTCGCTTCTCTCATCCCTTTGTGTGTCCTTTGGC
This sequence comes from Beryx splendens, assembly GCA_900312565.1. Lineage (NCBI taxonomy): Eukaryota > Metazoa > Chordata > Actinopteri > Beryciformes > Berycidae > Beryx > Beryx splendens. The sequence continues at coordinate 16,652 of OMOV01101750.1, read as the reverse complement.
ATGAAGGCGTCACAGGCAGGCTGGGGTGGTAAACACGCGTGTGCTGTGTGCAGTTTACTGACATCACGTTACAGGATTTCTGAGTGCTGGAGATTTTAAACGGTTACCTCTCGCTGCCATGTGGAGCCACCAACGTTAAAAGTTGCCCAGTGCATCTTTAAATAGCTGCACGCTATGGAGTGTTTTACCCCGCTTATATCAAGATGAAAAAAACACTTGCTGTTAATTCATCTTTCATCTTTATCTTTTATCATTTGTCTTCTGCTCACTGCTGACATTCAAGAAGATACTCCTCACTGTATGTAGCACATTTCTTGGCAACCACTTATCAGCTGGCACTTGATTAGTGCCAGCTGGTGCTAGCATGTCTGCTAATTAAAAAAAATTGTGGGTAAAAACGGAATAGATTCTGTACCCTTAAACACACAACTGCTTTGGTAGCTCCATCTCGCTGTAATTAAGATATCATCTGTTGGCTCACTAGAACCCTTACATATTGATAGTGTATATTTTCTTAAATTTTGTAATTCATTTAACAACTACACACCTTTACAACATCACCGTACAAACGAAAGAGTAATGTGCCAGCTGTGTGTATAAAATGGGAAACATTTTGAGTCCATTTGTTTTTATGGATGTGGAATTTTCTAGTAATCACCAACAGCTGAGTCAAATAAACAATGTCCTTCTCTCATTGTTTTTCAAAATAAATCATAACGTCATTCCCAAAGCAGTTGTGACTGAGTGCTTAACCAGCTGCCCATGGCAAAACACGAAAATAACAAACTAGGCTAGCATGACAGTGCATAACTGTCATGCTAATAATTCAGTGATTAATTATTATTGATTAATTCATAGATACATTAAAAGAAACAATCTATAGTCATTAATTAAATTGATGTTTAAATAGCGCAATTAATAAAACTTAATAAAACTATTAATAAAATGGTATTTAAGTGAGCCAATTAGCAATTCCGTTTCATAATTTCCAAATACACAGGATCTGATGTTGCAATCCTTGTGCCATCAAGGTGAGCATTCATACAGAAGCCCAATTCAGATGTCAAATGGAAGATGTACTAACCTACAAGGGCATCACCGCCTGATCTAGCGAGATGTTACAGGTTGAGTGAGTGCAGGTGTGTCACGGGGGTCATCAGCTGGGCTCCTATCACAGATGCCTGGCTGAATTTGGGCTACATCACCTCCAGTAGGCTCCACAGTGATGTGTGGCACCTCAACACCAAACAGAGCTAAAGTGGCCCACGCTCCCCTGGCCTGGACCTATGAAGGCATTTAAATCTCACTTTTTGTTATTCCATTTACTGATCTGTTATCCTATTCATCTTCCATCTAACTGCTTTACTGTTTACACGTTCTGCTTTAGCCAGGCTTTAATATTAAGTGACACTTTTTTTTAAATTAAATGACACGCAGTCAGTGCTAATAATAGCCTAATAGAGTACAACACACAGAAGTAAGAGGAGTCCTCATTGTCCAACTGTTGGCCTGCTGGCAAACTTTCACCCTTTGGAGGAGGATAGTGATGGCACTTGGTCAGGCTGTCCTCTGTCTGGTCTGCCAGAACAGGATCAACTTGAAAGATCTTCCCTGACATTGTGCTGGTTTGCTAGCATTAGCAACATGCTACAGCCTGCTGACCGCAGAGAGTGAGGGAGGGAGAGTCCACAGAGCCCAGCCAGCCAGTGATGGCTCCTGTTACTTCTCTGTGGGTTGGACTTCATATTACTTTTGGTATGGCACACTGGCTGCATGTCGTCTCATTAAAAATAATCATCTAAAACTAAAGTGCGCTCCAGTACATGGTGTAAATGGTAAAGTAGGAGACAAATTAATTGTGAGATGGAAAATGAACAGGAAAACACATTAGGAAATGCAGTAACAAAAACAATTGCCTTCGTTTTGCAAACTGAAAAATGTAAATTCAGAAATTAAATCATTCATTAAAGACAAATTAATGAAATCGTTATTACCGTTACAAATTGTTATATGAAATGTTTTATTAACTATCTTTTCAACATCAACTAATGACTTTATACATTTTTTTTTTTTATTCATCTATTAATTAATTAGTAATATTCACTGAACAAGTTAATAATTATTGGGGTGGCACAGAAAAAAACTACTACTGCTAAAGCGTACCAAGCTTCAATGGCCACAAGAGGTGTGAGTAAATACAAATGTGTGACTGCAACATCTTTATGGACGGGTACTCAGATCTCAGGTAGCACAGGAAACAGGAATTGGTGACAGCAGATCTTGGTGTCGGCTTGTTTTTTTGTTTTTTTTGAACTTTTTGCATTGCCATTGTTTGCCTATTTGTAATATAGCATTGAAATCTCAAATACAGACAGGAAACATCATGAATTATCCCCTTACTTCGTACTAGAGTTTAATCATGAGGCAGTCATCCTACCTGGGTTTACAGTGCCTTCAGAAAATATTCAACCCTCTTGACTTTTTTCCTTTTCCCCCCCCCACAAACTAATGAATTAGAAAAAGAAATATTGATGAGGAAAATTAGTAAATGTCTCCTTGTTTAACTTAATCTGCTTGCCATAGAGGTTCATTTCTTGAGAATGGTTTAGGATGACTGTGAGATGACTGTCTCTGAGGCGTTAAGGTACATGGTATATGGTAAATTATTTATGTAAGCAGGAGGACGATGTCTAAATGGGCTTCCTTTGAACTCAGAAGAGAATTATTCAAAGTGGCCATTAGTCAGAGGACGTTAAGTTGTTTGCATACAACAAAGCTCAGTTTAAAGATGAAGAATCAAAATGAATTCTTGCTGTAAAACCTAGATTCAATGTTAGCTATTTTTTTGTTAACCTAGATGAGAGATGTGTTTTAATTGAAGTGTTCTCTACTGTCATGAGTTTGTTTTTGAAATAGAAAAGATGTGGCGTGTTCATAGTCAGCTGCAGATACTTCTTACTCGTGAACATCTGAGCGAGGTTAGACTTGTAGAAAATCCCCTTTATCTCTTATCAGGTCCAACAGAACATTGTGCAACATGCGTACATTTATCAAACCTGCTCAGATATTCACAAGCGCAATAGTCTCCAGAGGGGCTGAAACATTCCCCTGACAGTGCATCCAACAAGCTGACAACCCAAAATACCTGAGACCTTTCACTCCAGGTCAGGATGTTCTTTCATCGGTGCATCTATTCATTGGTTTTAATTGGTTTTAAGAAAATGTCCCTTTGTCTTAAGAGAACTGTTTTTGTACTCTTTGTTGTTGTTTTTCTTACATGTCCAGACTTTCTACGAGAAAAAGTATTCACACTATGAGGACATTTAGGCTATGTTTAGTTTGTTCATTTTCTTTTGGGTAAGTGCAATGAAAAAAGAGGAGAAGTCTTTGTATGCGCAATCTCAGCTACATCATCAAAGCGGCATCGGACGTCTGTCACTGACGAGTTTGGACAGTTTACAGCAGACTGGTGCAATGCAGCGTGTTACAGTGCGGTGTTTAGAAATGCTCAGTGATAAAAATCTTAATCATCCCCACCTCTGAATTGATCTTTGCTTGTGTTACAGCGCACACCTGTAGCTATGCGTGTCAGCTGTCCATTTCTCTCCCGGCTGATTGAAAATACAAGCGTTAGCTGCGGTTGGGCAGAGTTCATCAATGACATCACTCTCCATGCGTCAGAAAGCATAACAGGACTTCATCGACCTGTGTTTTCCCCACATTTAGAGGGTGTGGCTGTTGTGCTCATCATAATGGTGATGCTGTGATAACAGGGGATGTAAGTGGTCGATCTGAATTCAGTGGGATGTCTGAATGTCTGTATAACTGATGTAATTGCTCATGACTGGTTACATGATTAAAAATGCCTGGTCTTTCATTTGCACGCCTTTTGACGGGTTTTATTTTTCAAAAAAAGGTTTAATTAGAACTAGAGGGCTGTGTTCGGATGGCACTGACAATGGCAAGGAAACAGAAACAAAGTAATTGTCACTCGGCTTCAAACGCATCACCCCATTCATAATTTGCCTTCTGAGCTACGGTAGGCAGTAAAATCATTTTTTAAACCAATCAAATACTTTTTTTCCCTAAATAGCTACATGTTCATATATACCAGCCTTGTCCCCCATATTTAATTAGCAAACCATATTGTATTTAATGATTAAAGGCGTCCTCTCCCTCCATCACTGCTTTCCCTGACACTTGAAACTTATTATCTGGATTATTACTCTCAGCATCATCACTGTACTCATCTCTGAGTTGGAGTAATGAAGATCAGACAGACACTGACCCCCCCAATGCATGCTGGGTAAAAATGATCTAATTGGACCCATCCCTTCATTGTTTTTGTATCACTCTTTCATCCATCAATAAAGCGTGATGGTTAAATATGCTTGTGTGTGTGAGAGAGGGAGAAGAAGAGTGAATGCGAGCAAGAGAGAGAGATGCAGTTTATGTTTTAGAGAAAGAGAGAGAAAGAGGGCAGCTATGATGTCATCTGAAGTCCCCTGCTTATGCTGTGCTGTATCTAGCTAGCCCAGACAGAGGCAGACAGAGAGGAGCAAGGAGAACACGCTGATGAAAGGATGTGATGCACACACTGAGCATCCTTGGAGACGGGAGCAGCAGCACACTGTGCAGGACAGGTAAGAGGAAAAACAACAATTCTGCCTTTCTCTGTTTTAGGGGATAGATGAATGTGCTCTCATACACACACACACACACACACACATACAACTGCAGCTGCTGCATCCATCCACAACACCAAAACATTAGCATGTGTTCTACTGCGTGTGTGTGTGTGTGTGCCTGAGCATGACTGTGCACTCCACACACACAGCTTTGACACATTGTCATAGATTGCAGGTGTAAATGTTATGTCCAAGCTGGGATGCTTACTTGAATGGTGCAAGGGATACATTTTATAAAACACCAGGATACTGGTGAATAATTTAACATCCCACACGAGTGGTTTTACAGGTCTTTGATTATCATGCACCAGAGGATCAGGGGTGTGAAGGTGTGTGTGTAACGAAAGATCCGAGGCTGTCTTTGACAGGGACGCCCCCTGCTGTGTCCCTTCGGCGGGATCGGATGGGTGTGGCAAGCGGCAGCAGAGCACTTCCCACCCTGATGATTAACATTAGTGGCACTTCTGCTAATGGCTCTCGGTGTGCCAGTCGGCTTTGCATGATGTCATTACACAGAGAAGGTCAGACAGTCTAGTCTAGAACAGGACAAGCTGTGATCTGTTCTAATCAACTGGAATAATTGGTAATTATGTGTGGAAATGTCTGCCAGTGCGAGTACAGCCTCTCTGTGGAAGGAAAATTCCATCGCACAGGTTCACCTGTAGCCTAACTGTTGTTATAAATATGTTTTTGAGATAGACTAGTAAAGCAGCACAACACCTTCTATAAGTCAAACGCCAAAAAAAAAAAAATGCTGTAGACTGTGCTAACAGATGTTCATGCTATACAGCAGCTTGCCGGCTTTCACATACCAGACAGCCCTGCAGCAGCATGTGTATGTGGAAGCTTGAGTCTGTAATTAAATTAAATAACTGACCGCTGTGGAGTCATCTCTGTCTACTATTAGTTGTCAGAACAAACTGGATTCTGCTGGGTTTAGGCATGCATTTTTTATGTTCCAGGTTACGCACACTTGAGTGATTTCCCCATTTTAGCTGAGAGTGTACACTGGTCTCCCCTCCCTGCTGTGTTCGCAGCACCGCTGCTCCTTTTGGCAGAGAGTTAAAAGGGATGTTTGCTGCAATGGGGCACACTAACAGGGTTCATACACTTTTCCACCAGTGATTTTCAATGACTTTTCCATGACTTCTCCACAACCTTTAACTTAATTTCCATGACCAAAAGAAATGACTTCTCTGCGGCTTCACTGAAAATGTTGTACTGTAACACTGTATAAGTAAAATTAGGTCTGCATTTCAAACATTTGGTGCCTCTCTAGAGCAAATAAACACCAGGCAGACACACCTAGATACATTTTGTCATATTTTAAATCCAATACCAGTTTCAAATTTGTGTTAATGTCTCAAAAGATAAATAAAAACGCCATCACATTTTCTGCCAGAGAGAGCATGAGAAAAAGAGAAAATGAGAGACAGACAGACAAAGAGAATGAATGAGAAAGACAGAGAGACAGAGAAATAGTGCATTCTACTGATTCCCCAGCTCACACTTTCTCTCACCACATACAAATCTTGCTGCAATCTGGCTGCCCGGAAACTTGAACAAGTAGTGCAAATTCATAGTTTTGAATGCCCATAGTATCTCAGCTTTGATGTACGGCAGCGTATTGATGCCACAGTGGGGGGAAAATCAGCTCAGTATCTTTTTCTCATTATAACAAGATATTTTCACATTATAATGACATCTTTTCTCATTATTATGTCATACCAACTTAGCTCATTCTAACGAGAAATGTTTCTTATGACATACCAACATGTCTCATTATAATGAGAAACTTTTCTTGTTATAACGAGATACCAAGAAACTTTCAAACGTTATAATGAGAAAAAGATCTATAGCCTAGAGAGTGCAAAACCATATAAGATAAATGACATATCAATTAAAATGTTGACACCATTATTGCATAATCACATGAAACATATCTATGCAGTTCAGGAAATACATTTTAATTTTGCAATTTGCATCATAATTTGAATAAAGCTACAAATAAAGCATGCAAATCTGTTTAAATTAAATGTCAATACTGGTATAGGAAATGTCAAATGCAAATGACATTATTGAATTTGAATTTGAATTTTGAGACAAAAACTGCACATACAAGTAAAATGTAGGACTACATGGCCATTTTACATATTACATTTCCATTTGAATTATGCATGTGATACGCTTCCATAGCACACAAGCTGTACCTGTCCTCATAATATGTCTCTTGGAGAATGACAATTGGATGCCCGTATTACATTGGTGCTAACATTGTAGCTCCCTGATATATGACCTGCTGCTAAACTTTAAACGTCTCCCTCCCTTTTCTTCCCCCAGGCCCCGTTATGTCCTAGACAACAGTCATGGCCTACCAGCGAACCTCTCATTGAAGGCAAGACGCAACAAGACGCAACACAAATCCAACAATGATCAAAACCTCATCAGCTGGATAGAGGAGAACTGCGTGTGATGCAGGAGACGTTCTGTTATTCATCAAAGGGAAGCCACCTGTAACCAGTTAACAGCTATGACCAGGGCCTGTGATGAGCCTGCACGCGACGCAGCAGCTATGAGCCGCAGTGTGAGTGCAGTCTGAGGAGAGAGTCACCAGATGAGTTGCGTCCTGGACTGAGAGAAGTCTGGCCCTACAGAGTGTAACGCACTGAATCAACTCCTCTCTCTGTGAACCCTCTCTCAGCGGGTGTAAATATTTACATTGCGTGTCTGGCTGGTTCTGAGAGACGGAGAACACCTTGAGACAGATAACGCCTGGTTACGACTCTGCGACCTTTTAACTCATGGTAACCCCCGAGGGGCCCTGCAGGCAGGGCTGGATGTGAGACTGTTGTGGTCTGCGGTCACTGGAAAACACGAGGAAACTCAGCCAAGTCAAACTTTCTTCCATGCTTCACCTCTCCCTCTCCCAGCCACTCTCTCTTTCTTCCCTGCAGGCAAAGCTTCTGACAGGAGGAAAACTTGTATAAACACATTCCGGGAAAGACTTACTCACAGGCATCCACATAATACGAAGTCACTGTAACACACTCCATAGAAGGCTGCGTCAGACTGCAGCGGTCTGAGATATATACTTTACGTGTGTGTGTCTGTCTGTCTGTCTCTGAGTAACATGTATTACTAGTGTCTGTCTGCCTATCTGTCAGAGGGTGTAACGGCTCTCTGTGTCCCCACATGTATATTGAAGACTTTGTCGGTGTGCCTGATCCTGTAAGCTGTCTTCTGACCCGTTTGAGCCCACCAAACAGCCATGGGCTGCGCCATGTGTTCACAGCTGGTTGACATGTTGAATGTGTCGGTGAATAGGTCCGGCCGCCGGGCCATGGAGCTCGCCGCCTACCCAGAGGCGCTCCAGGGAGGCTACCACCGAGTGACCGGCCTCCACTACATGTCCTCCTTCTCTGACGCTGAGGACTGCTGCGACGACAGCAGCACAGGCAGCTCTCTCACCATGGACTGGCAAACACAGGGGACTGATGACTGACGCACCTTCACTAGCCATAAGAGCCGCAAGGGTGTCGTGATACCAACCATGCCAACATGAAAACAAATACAAATGAAATACGCAAATTTGTTTGCAATACGAGTTGATTGTGAATAGAAATAAAGGCTGTGTAAGAACAAGCAATGTTTATGGTTGTTTTTCTTAAAATTTTATTTTTTTTAGCTAACTTAAATGCACAGTATGTAATTTCTGCCGCTAGGGGTCTCTCAATCAAAACAATAAAAGACGTAGTTTGATGACGTCGTGAAGTAGCGTGGGATCAGGGAGTTGTTGTCTTACGGGGGCAGCTTCGGAGACAGGACACGCAGCAAACAGGAATGAATAATCGTGATCCATAAAAACAACAGAATGATAAAACAACAGCGTGGCTAGAGTGGCTAGCTAGTTCACAGACTTCCTGCCTCACTCTCTGATGTATCATCTGGTGTTTCCCTGGAAGTTAGGAGGCAATAGGGGATATATGACGCCATTGACAGGAGACCAAATGAAACGCACCGTTACCTTGAATAAAATTACGGATTTCTCTGGGTTTGAACATTGTTAGAAACATTTGGGATAAGTGCACAACACAAAAAATGTATAACATAGGTCTAGTCGTTTTTAGATATTTTAATGCGGAAATGTTACATATTATACCTTTAAAGCTGTTATATGGATTCATTGTCTGTTAATCCTCCCATCCCAGCTGAGTGCTGTTGCAAATTTCATATTGCACTGAGCAGCACCTCAGGACTATTACAGGGGCACTAGGCAAATCTAAATTGTTCTGGAATTTTCCTTGTCTCACATCCGACCAGCTATCTGACTTGAAATGTTTTCTGTGCGCACCAACATACATGAAAAGACATGCTGGCTACATCTATGTCAAAGGTCATGAAAACATTCAGAGTATACCTAATCGTTAAAACCATGAATCTGATTATTTGGATGTGGGGAGGGTTAATAGTTTGTCAGCTGCACTGTACACTTACCTTATTAACATAATGTAAGTTTTTGCAGGGGTCCAATCCTTTTCATGTCAAGGACCCCACATTGATAAACATAAGGCTATGGACTCCCATCTGATAAGCTGTTACACTAATGGAGCATAAAATCCGAGATGATTTTTGTTGTTAGATATAACTTTATACAGATTTACATAACTGTCTTTACCGAAAGCGAGGAGGCAACATTAGAGAGGGTAAACTTATGAACAAAATGGTCATCTTCATCTTCAATTAAGCTGTACTTTGTGTTTTCTTTTTCTTTTTTTCCATGTTTGGGCACCGCAGGGTTATAGGTGTGTAGGCTACATTATGTTTGTGGCAACAGCGTATCCTTGCTTTTAAGCCTAGTCTGTAGACAATCCCTCTCCTAATTTCAACAAACGGCCGGGTATTGTCACGCCCGGCGGGGCAGGCATGCTGCAAATACCATGCCCCGAGGAACCTGCTCGGTGTTCACCACATCACACACACCGAAGCGTGCCAGGGTGTTTCCGCTGTGATTCAGGGATACACACGGATATTTAATTGTTGCAATGGTAAAAATTCCATATCTTTTTTTTCCAAGCTGCCATCACTCATCATCTGGGTGAGTGGGTGGGTGGGGGCGTCACCGAGGGTACAAAACTCTCGCCACGGACTCACTTTCACCGCCGCAGCGCACAGACACGCACCTCAGTCAGACCTCTTTGATTTGATTACTCTTCACACTGGGTGATAAAACGAAGACAAAAAAAACAATGATGATAAGAAATGAAGTTTTCTCATGTTTTGTTTTCTACGCCGTGCTTCTTGTGGTCAAGATGTACGTCTTAGCGATCATAACGGGACAAGTGAGGCTGCGTAAAAAGGTAAGTGTCCAAAATATGAACTAGGACAGCAGTGATACATAGCTCACAGATGTGTGCCATAATGTCAGCAAACTTCACTGAGGAAAATCATGGCTGTTTTTGTTTGTCTTTAAGGCTTTTGCCAACCCCGAAGACTCGCTGAGACACGGGGGTCTGGAGTTCTACAGAGAGGATCCAGACGTGGAGCGCTGCCGAAGGTGAGAGAGAGTGGACAGACTCTGATTTCACTTTTTGACGCACTTAAATCCTGTGGAGCCTGCAGCTGTAAATATTACCACATAGGCCACAGTTATGAAAAGATATTCAGGAAAAGTTCTTTTTTGACACATCACACATTTTATGCAAAATGTATTGAATAACGGGTATCACCTGCTCTAAAGGTTAAACAGAGATTTCAGTCATATGTAAATTGATGATGAGACTTAAAGGTTCTGTATCTTGAGAATATAAATTTTTTTTGGTTGAAGATTCTGGGGTTTCTGTGGCTTGGCACTGCACAGTTTGCTCTATGCAAAATAATAATAATAATAGTAGGCTAATCAATAAATATCACACTGTACAGAACCACTGATGTGCTTCAGTGTCCTAATTTCATGCAACTTTTTCATCCTACTTTTCCAAACTTTTCCTTTGTTTAAGTACACACTTCAGTTACATAAGGCCTATACTTGCTTTCTGTCATGGATGTTCACCTAGTGTTGGCAGCCTAGAGGCACGGCTCACTGTTTTGTTTTAACTTGTCAGGAAATGATCTGTGAAAAGCAGATGTTTTTCTACTAGTCCAAACATTCCCATCCCCCCCCCCCCCCCCCCCCACCCCC
>OMOV01101718.1:0-12567 GCA_900312565.1 Beryx splendens | reverse complement strand
GTCTCCCCACCGGGTGCTGAGTGTCTCACCGTGACAAATCAACATCACACACACACTCACAGACAGACACACACACACACACACACACACACACACACACACACACACACACGCACACAAAGCTCCTGGCTGTTCTGCTGTATTTAGGTTCGTAAATTGGAGCGTTCACTGTTTCCCCCACAGAGGGAGAGGGAGTGAGAGACACACAGAGAGAGTGGGAGTGAGAGAGAGAGAGCATCCTCGACGTGGCAGGGTGACGTTGCAAATCTGAAGACAAACCATGAGGCTGGCTGAGAGACAACCACACACAGAGAGAGAGAGAGAGTTTTAACAAAAGCTTTATTAGACAATATACGCTCTCTGTCTTGTACATCATCACCTCCTCTCTCCTCCTGCAGACTGCACTCTCTGTCAGACTCCTCCACCTCTTCAGACTCTTGTAATATTCATACTCTCTTAAAACTCTCGCCCAGTAAAGCCTCTTCTACTGTTCTCAGCATCTACCCTCCTCCTGCTCACACAGACATGTCTCCCTGGAAAGAATGCTCTCTCTCTCGCTCTCTCTCTCGCTCACTCTCTCTCTCTCTCTCTCTCTCTCTGTCTCTCTCTCCTCCTCTCTGTGTCAGAAACAGACACACATATTGGTTGAATTAAACTGCCACGGAGAGAGAGAGAGAGAGACACACAGAGAGAGAGAGAGGGAGAGAGAGAGAGAGAGAGAGAGACAGAAAGGGTTTGCATTCTTTTCCATTGAGGTCAGTGTTTTACTGCGTCTGACCACTGTGCTGCACGGGCCTGCTGTGTGTGTGTGCGCACATGTGTGTGTGTGTGTGTGTGTGTGTGTGTGTGGGGGAGTAATTATATACATGAGGTAGGTGTTACAGGTTTATTGCACAGGGATGACATTACTAAGTGGCAAAATAACATTTAATTATTAATGATTATGAAATAAAATATTTCATCATCAGATTTCAACATTTGTGTTCTTTTTTTTATTATCACAATGGTTTGTTACAGCCATTTTATAAAAGCCATAAACTACTCAGGACTCTGATTTACAGTCATTTTTCACAGCTAAGAAGAATTTCCTCTGCTTGGCGTTGTGCCTAACAACATCTCTTAGCTTTTCTAAAGTCTCTGTAAACCACCGCCCCGAGTGGCTTATTGCTTAAGTACTTTAATCAATTATGGAAGGAATGTTTTGATGGTACTATGTTTAATTTTAAGCGAGCACTCAGCCTGCTTGGCGATCTTTGCACTTCAACAAATCCTTCAGATGTGTGAGGAAGGTAGTGGTGGCGGTGAGTGCTGCGGTCAGTGTGTGTCCAATGTGATTTGATCAGATTGATGAAGTGCTGATGGATTTCTCTCTTGACTGATCACCGCTCCGGCTCTGGGAAGAGCTCCGGAGTCGGACAGCATTCCTTCAAAAGGTCGTCGCCTCTCGTGGCACAGACATACTGTACACACATTTGTACTCGAATTCCAACCTTACCCTAAAAAAAACATATTCTATCCTTAAAGTGGTAATCTGTGAGTTCCTGTTTTTAATTTAGTCTCCATCTTTGGTGCTCAGCGCTCGCTGTGGTGTTTCTGCACTCCACTTCCCAGAGATCACCTGTCAATCAAACAGTGTGTCGAGTACTGTGACGTCTTTCCTTGGATTTTCCATTCTGATTAGTTTCTGTAGGTGCCACTCTTTTCTTTTGTCTGTGGCGGCTCTCACTGTTCATGCTAAATATCCAGTTCTTCTATTTATTCCAAACAAACCGGAAACATAAAACACGTCACTTCCTGTGTGCCAGAGAACGACCTATCAGACACCGGCTGTTCAGAACAGCAAATGGAAAAGCTTTCATGAACAGGGAATAGGTTGAATCACTGTGAGTCCACATTTATTTATATAAAAATGTTGTGGATTATTAATTTAACCTAAATTTAAATTTAAACCCAAATCCTAACATAAAGAAATGAGGACCAGCAGGATTTACTTCATCTTTACTTCTCTCTTTCCTCATCTCACTTCTTCTGGTTTATTTTATCCATATATCTCCACAGACACGCAGACAAAGTGAGCAACGTTCTCATGTGAATCCATGTGTATTCATATTCAAGCCTCCTACTTAGACAGTCACCTTCCTACTCTTCACATCCACAATGATTCATCACCACGTTCACCCACCAGATTCCTTTCAATGGAGCCGCGGAGATTCTCAGCAGGAAATGGCGCTTTTCGTGTGTGAACAGACCCATTCCAAATGCTCAGCTTTCCAATTATAGTACATCCCGCTTAACTGATGCTTATTAATTCCTTCAAACTCATTATGGCATGCAAAATAGGGATCTCCCATGAGATGAATACTAATGAAAGTAGAAACTTCTCTACAGTACGTTTGTGCCGCTGCCGCTGCTGTCATTGGTCTTTCTGTTTAGTTGTTTACTTTAAGCTCCAGCTGGCTCATTCCACACAATAGCACACAGACAAAATTAATTCCCCCGCATAACAGAACGTTCGTATTTCTAACGTGTCCACCGGCGAGTCGGCATTGATCAGACTCAGTCCGTCCTTTAGGAATCGCCCGTGACAGGAGGTACCTGTGGTATTTGTGCTGCGGTGTGTATGGATTACGTCTAGACTTGGAGTGGACCCTACAGTACAGTAGTTGTAGTCGGAGTAAATAAAGCACTGAGTCCGGGCTCCCACTGACTGACACTGAGCCAGCAGGGGCAGGCCATAGGGCTAACCCAAACAAAACACTTCAATCTCTCTCTGTTGTGCTCCAGTGCTCCCCAAGGGCTTGATTGATTGATTTGCTGGCCAATCAGAGCACATTGATCTAAGACCCCCACACCCCCACCCCCAACTCTCTAGGCTTCCTCTCCATCCATTCATCTGCCGGCTGTCAGAAGTATTCACTGGAGGGCAGTAGCTGTGGAGGCCCGCACTTTTAAACACACTTTCCCCAGCTTTCTTTCTGGAGCAACCACTTCACCGTGCAACCATTACCGCTGTGTCCTCCCCGGATCCAGTTTCTGCAGCACGGCTCCATCATGTTATCTGAGGCTCACGCTTCATTCGTGTATCAGGATATTAAAAGCCTGCTGTGATGTGGTCATACGTGTTTCACCTTTGTACAGTTGGCGTATTGGTTCCTCTGTGGCTGACAGTGATGATTCAATTTGGAATAAAACGCATCAGGGTTTTTGTATGGAGTTAGGGCAGCTCCTCTCGGAAAGTAAAATGTCACTTAATTAACCGAAAACTGATCGATCATTAATCAACTGTTTCTCTTCTCTTGACAGGAGGAATATTTGAGTCCATTGAAAGCGGCCCATCAGGTGCGGAGGAACTAGCCTTTAAGTTTGCTTTAAACACAATCAACAGGAACAGAACCTTACTGCCAAACACCACGCTCACCTACGACATCCAAAGGATAAATATCTACGACAGCTTCGAAGCCTCCAGGAAAGGTAGGATGTGTGATGTTTGTCAAAATGTGCCTCTGGCATTGGCACGTGTGTGTGTGTGTGTCTGTGTGTGTGTGTGTGTGTGTGTGTGTGTGGGTGTGTGTGTGTGTGTGCGCGCGTGAGTGTTTGTATACGTGCACGTGAATGCGTGTGCACATACGCTATGCCGTAGCTATTTTGCATTTTAAATGTGTTCCCAGTTAGAGGGTTGCGAGCCACAGCGGCTTAGATTGAGACAATTATAATCAGGCATGGGAGAAATGGCTGAGCACTTCAAACATAAACAGAGAGAATTGATTGGTTTCAGGTAATGACTCAGCGGCAGTAATTCAAAGACCTGTTTGGCCCCCGGAGACAGCCTATAAAGTGCTATAATCTATCAGTTTTGTGTGTGCATCAGGCTGACATTTCAAGTCTCTTATCAATTATGGGCCATTATATCCTGTCTCAGTGATTTAGGCAAGTCCCTTATATCAAATAAGGTGATTGGAGTGCAGCCTGGCTTCTACAAATATATGCTGTTATTTGTATGTCTTCCAAGTGCAATCTAATGAAAGCAAGCTGAAATTTGATCTCATTCGCTTTTGCTCCAGCTCTGTATTGTGGAATCACATTGCACCGGATGCCACTTGTCCGGTTTCTCAATGCAGACGAATCAGCATGAAATGATAAAGCGCAGACATGTTGAAGGAAAAGCTCTTCCTGTGCGTTCACGCTGTGAGCAACTCAGCTGATGTGTCGTCTTATTCTGACCGATTATGGGTGTGTTGTTTTTATGAGCTAACATACGGTAGCTAACTTGCAAGTGCCAACATTGATGGAAACAGAAAATACTCGATAAGATGAGCATATCCCTCCGACCCCGACGACGGACACAACTCTTCTCCAAGCATCGTTTTTGAGACGTTTATTCCAGGAGTCTCGCAGATGAAAGTTGTACAGAACTGGGAAACTTTGAATGGTTGCACTCTAGCTCATCAATTTTGCACTTGCCTGGCAGAACTATTGTTTTTTAAATATTCTTTTTTTGGGGCATTTTTGCTTTTATTTGAGCCTATCATGTAGTAATCTTTTGCCCCTTCTAAAAAATTCTACAAATGCTACTTATTTCTATTAAAGGCTCAGCTGATGAAGACTGTGATATACAGTTAGTTTGAATATTGTTGACAAAATGCACTTATTGTAAGTCGCTTTGGACAAAAGCTAAATCCTAAATGACTTAATGTAAGGGAAAGAGAGAGGGGGATGACATGTGACAAAGGTCCCAGGCCAGATTGGAACCCTGGACGTTGGATTACGGGTGCTCCGTAGGAAATTAATGGAGTTCCAGTGAGTTCTCGATGGCATTGCTTGCAGTGTGAACGCACAGTTCCTGTAAACGACCCCGTACCCCAGAACTAACGAGTGAAATGTTCTTCCCCAGCTTGTGACCAGCTTTCACTGGGGGTGGCGGCCATCTTTGGGCCCTCTCACAGTTCCTCGGCCAATGCGGTCCAGTCCATTTGCAATGCCTTGGGGGTGCCCCACATCCAGACCAAGTGGAAGCACCAGGTATCGGACAACAGAGACGTCTTCTACGTCAGCCTCTATCCAGATTTCTCCTCCCTCAGCCGGGCCATCCTGGACCTGGTACACTTCTTCAAGTGGAAGACGGTCACTGTGGTTTATGATGACAGCACCGGTAAGGCCACCAACACTTCCTGTACTTTGCTGTGGGTGAAAAAGAGTCATGACGTGTATTCATTCCTGAGCCATTTTTATACTAATCATATTCTCAGATTTTACTTCTCAGACATTTTCCATTTCCATTTTCCTATTTCCTATTTATATCTTATTTTTCTTAGCTCTATCCTATTACTATTTGCTGCAACAACCCAAATTCCCCACAGGGATAATTTATCTTTAATCTAATCTAATCTAATCTAATCTAATCTAATCTAATCTAATCTAATCTAACCTGAAGAACATCATTGTTGCCCTATCACAGCTGGGTAATTTTACCTCCTGTGCTCTGCTCTATAACTGAAGCACCTTGGTGAGTTTCTGAGGCTGCAGTAGAAATGTCTTTTTTACTGAGGTAAGCAGACCTTGATCAATCCCCCAGTCTTGACAAAATCAGTGTGTCAGGTCAGCGGGCAGCAAACGACCCAGCAGGCCGGTACATGTACCATATGCCAGGGGTCAGGGTGGATGCCAGCCTGCGGACGGGCTGCCAGGCCTCCCGGAGCTCTCTCCAACACATACACTGGGACCAGTTTGGCCCGGATCGCAGTGCTGTACTGTATGTTCATTGTAGTCAGCATTCAGGCCAAATTAAACTCTAATTTGAGGAGTCATATCATGTTATGCCAACCGCGTATGCTAAATTACAGACAAGCAATCAACCGAGTAAGCAAGCAAATCAGCACATAAACAGGCAGAATGTGATAATTCATGAATTCATTCATTTTCTTTACCCCAGTTATTACTGTTCAGGGTCATGAGGGTGCTGGAGACTATCCCAACATGCATTGGGTGGAAGGCAGGGACTGAGACATCCTGGACAGTCCGTCACAGGGCTGACACAGATGCCCAGACACTCACATTCATACCTACGGGTAATGCAGAGTCTCTGATCAAGCTGACAGCGGGAGGAAAACAGGAGAACAACATGTAAACTCTAAACAGAAAGGACTGGGCATCGAACCCACAACCTTCTGGCTGTGAGGCCACAGTGCTACACATTGAAACACAGTGCAAAATATGCATCAAAGTAAAAAAAACTGCATTGTAAGATACATGAAAAAACAGATGCTGCTGTTGTTACATGTGGCGGTGCATCAGTTTACAGGCATTTAAGATGGATTGCATCAGCCTAAAGATTCTGTTTGCCTTCCAGTGATTCAATATCTGGACAGTGTATGCGTGTGTGTGTGTGTGTGTGTGTGTGTGTGTGTGTGTGTGTGTGTCTGTGTGGGTCTTTGCCCTGCAGGTCCTGTAGGCAGCTTTAGGGAGGAATTGATTGTCGCTGATCCCGCCACCTCTGTTAATTAAGGTGTAAAGTGGACATAGCTGGTTCACTATGGGGTTAATAGTGGCTTGATTTTCTGTCTTGGAGATAGGAAATGAGATCCTGGCGCGACCTGCAAACAGCTTCACCTTCCCATTGTCGCCGTTTACACAGGTGACCTGATAGAGAGGACAGATAGGGCTGATCACTGGACACTCAGGGCGAAGGGACAGAGCTGGAAATCAGATCTGACTGGAGTCCTTGGTCGACTCAGTATTCTATTTCACAATGCAACGGGAACGCCTCTTTTTCTTCTCTTGTTTTGGTAAAGCATATTATCCAACATATTGGAAAAGTCAGCGTACCAGAACATCTATATTACCATATCATTCTCACGGGACCCTCACTGCCCCCCCGCTGTTCTAAACCGTGTCTGCTTTTCGACAATGGTATATAAAAGGAGTCGGAAACAACCTCTCTCTTTGTGCTGTTTCTCCACCAACCAGGGAGCAAACAAGCAAATCAATAACCATAATGGGACTCCTCTAACGGCTCAACTTTATAATGGCAAAACTGAGATGGCAGCAGCATGTGTTGTAGCTCTCCCAGCCAGCCATAACATCTATAGAACTGCCTGGAACGCCGCTGCTGCTGCTGCTGCTGCTGCTGCTGCTGCTGCTTTTGGGAAGTTTGATTAGGCCATGAGGGAGAGCTAGCCGTGATACAATAAAACACCAGCTTTGAGAGAACTACTTCTTTTGGCTGTACACAGTAGGCATATGTAGTCCATGCATACCTCCACTCTCCAGTATCCCAACCAGCTATTTTTCCTTAGTCATGGGAGGAAAGGAGAGTGGCAGCTTAACTGCTGCTGTTGTGCTCAGGGTTCGACCGATACGTCAGGCCCATATCCTGTTCTTAAAGCTCCGATATTGGCCAGTCAGTGTGGTCTGGAACAATTAATCAAAATAAATAAATAAATCACAAACTGAACTTCTGCATTTTCCAAATCGCAAAGGCTGCAATTAAAAAAAAAAAAAAAATTCCAATAAAATTTTGTGTCATTTACTGTCATTTGTTTGTCCTTTATTTTATTTAGTGTCAGTTGTTTGTCTTTTTATCTCTTGGATATGCTTATTTTATCAATGCCTTCTGTCCCCCCCTAAATAAGATATTTCAGTGTTGCAGGTAATCTTTGGTCCATGAGTCGAGTACAATAAACTTTTCTTTCAACAATTTCAAAGTTTTAAAAAATGCACGACAACAAAATCGAATGATATTCTGATATGATGGAGGTTCCTCCCTGATCACAGCTAGGGAATGTGTTATCTTTCTATCAGATGTCAGAGCGGAGACGTCGCTCCACTCTGGTGTGGGAGGATTTTACTCAGCAGCTTCAGGGGTGGCAGTGTGTAAAATCTGCAATGTCATTTTTATGGGTTTCAGTTGGAGGTTTTAGTGTCCCGTGATGGTCTAAATGCTGCTTCAGAGGCTTTTCCACCCTGATAAGAATAACATTCCGGGGGGAAACATTGAACATTATGTAACCAAAAAAGGTCAAATTTAAAGTCATTGAATTTTGCACAAAATATGGTCCATCGGCAGCTTCGGTCCAAAAACATCAGTATCAAAAACCTTCCAAACCTGATATTGATTGTAGTAGAAACAGATGAGAGATGCATATATATCGGCATAAAATTTCAGCTATCAATTCTAGCCTCCATATCAGTCTCGGCTATCAGCCTTCAAAACCCCTAGTCAAACCCTATTTCTGTTTATAGCCCGGTTTCTATGGCAACAACATCCCGAGGCTGTCCCTGAGGTGGTGGAAGAGAGAAAGGAGACGCTGTATTACCCCCGGCAAATCACGTCTCCATTCACTGTGACTCAGCTCGGAGTCATTTTTAATTTCTCCGCACTGTTTTACCCCTCTCTCCCCGTCTGTCAGCCTCGGAAACCTCTTGTGAAGCACTTTAAATAAAATGGGGTTTCAATAATACCTGAGGTAATAACTGAAATGTACAACAAACATCATTTTTGCTGCATCGCTTTCCTCAATAAAAAAAAAAGAAAAAAAAAAAAGGTAATTTACTCGGAGGCCAGTGCATGTCGTGCGTTTTTTGCGGGCGCGGCTATGACCGTGCGCACCTGACAGTTTTTTAGTTGCGTCAGATGAAAGGTCAGCCGCGGCCCCGGTAAGACAACATGTTCACTACAGGAAGCGGTTTGGCTGATTGTGTGGTGTCATTCTGAAGGGGTCGTTTGAGAGAGAAAGTGTCAGTTCTGATGGGTTAAGTTGGCATTTAGAGGGCAGACATTGCTGATCTTGGCTGATTCCAGGTGGCACTTCCATGGAAATTTGGTCATTTAAAATATGTGATAATAATAACGGGAGCAGCAGTAGTAGTGATAGTAAAGCTTGTTTTTTCCCCCAAAACAAAGTGCTATTAGCGAAAAAAGTCAAATATACTGTATACTACCACTACTACTAATATAGTAGCAGTAGAAGCAGCAGTAGCATATATTATTAGTTTTAGTAACTGTTTTTATTAGTAATAGTAATATTAGTAGTATTAGTGGTGTTATTTTAGATTTAGGAAAAAAAAAGTCAAAAACTATAATTATTTTAAAAAAAAAGCTATTATTCATACAACTAAACATATTTGAATTGTTTTCCCCTAATAAATAAATAAATAAATAAATAAAATAATAATAATAATAATAATTAATAATAATAATAATAATAATAATAATATTAATAATAATATTAATAATATTAATAATTATAGTAATAGTATTTGTGGTAGTAGCAATAGTAGTTGTAGTAGTACACCTATTATTTTGTCATTATTATAATATAATACTTTACTATAATATGACTAATTTCAGGAATGAAAACCCGAGTCAGACACAGTCAGTTGAATGTGACTGCTCATGTAAAAGAGTGTATATATTTGCTTCCACTGAGAGTCCTCTAAGTGTACTTCAGAGTGGAAGTGAGTCCCAGGACCCCTCCAGTAATCTGTTTCAATTTGATGTGTGTGAGTCTCCACACCAGCAGCCCCAGTCCCATCATACGCTCCACTACCACTCAACAGGCTGTTTAGAGAGGGGCTGACTGGCTCTTCACAACGCGCTGTGATAATCCCACTTTCGCTGTGCTGGGTCGCTAATAGCGGCTGTAATGATTTGGTTGCTCTGATGCCATATGGTATTACGTTTTTGTGATTTGGAGTGGGTGGGGATTAGGAGGTGGTGTCAAA
Source organism: Beryx splendens (assembly GCA_900312565.1). Taxonomy (NCBI): domain Eukaryota; kingdom Metazoa; phylum Chordata; class Actinopteri; order Beryciformes; family Berycidae; genus Beryx; species Beryx splendens. The sequence goes on along the minus strand of OMOV01101718.1, from coordinate 2,847 downwards.
TTGGCCTATTTCTACATGCAGCTATTTCTGGTTAGAAATGTATTCAGTAACTTACAAAAAAAAAATTAAACGGGCATTAATTTAGGACTATATCACCCTCTACTGGTGACCAAGGGATTGCAGCAACATTGACAGGTCGCTGACACAGACATAAACAATAATGACAACTTTACAATAAAGAGCAGTGAGCTAACTAATTAGAGCAGAGATCCAACAGAAACGTCTAGTGAAGACGTAATACTGCATATCACCATGCTAAATACTGGAATTACTGTGTTGTCAGTTGCTTGAGAATGACGCTTAGCTCAGATGTGGAGTTGGGAGTGTCTTGAAACTCCAATAAATGGGGAGTTTATATTCCAAAACAGGCCAGAAAGTGAGTTTTGAAAGGCAGAAATCTCAGTAGCTGACCAAGTAATCATTAAGTCATTGGTATTGATCAACAATGCTATCAACCCCCATTGGTATATTATGGTTATTTTGTGTTACAGGATGCCAAAAATCTGCCTAAATACACCTTTAAACCCCGTGACACTGTTGTACTCCTCTATTGTCAGGTGAAAAAATCGTATCTCCAATAACTGCTGATCTTCAGGGTTTTATTTGAACTGAGGGATTACATAGATCACATACTCTCGGGCTCGTGAAACCCTTTCAAAACCTATTGTGCAATTTGAAAAATGAGTCTCTCGCTTTTGACATTTCAGAGATATGAGGGTTTCAGCGGTGACAGAAGTGCTATATTGTTGTCGCACAAGCTGAGGCTTACAGAGGAATATCAGCATGGAAAATGATTGAATTGTTTCCTCCTGTCTGTTCTCAGTTTGTCTTTTAGCTGCCATTCGGTGTTGATGGTGACAGTGCACTAATGAAAACAACATCTGCATGGAGCGCTGACAAGGTGTTAAGACAACAAACACCACGCCAGATGCCTCAGTAAAGTGGATTATTGAACGTGGGTTGTCTTTCAGCCTCAGGAGGATCCCTATCGGCCGCATTCGGCTGTTACTGCGAGTCTAACACATCTACATCTAATATGTCATATGAGATTATACAACTCATATGATTCACCCTTCTCTGACGTTTTGCACATTTTCTTGTGCCATAAAATTAATTCAAAACACTTTTATTTGGAATTTTTAGTCTACACAATATACAGAAAATTAATCAAAATGGAGTCAAAGAAATGTATTTTAAAGTGTAAAATTTCAGCCCTATTCTCCCCTCTTAACTCATTTGGCTCTATTGTCTCATGGCAAAAACATTTCATAACGTCCAATATATTATTCATTTTTCAGCTTTATGGAAAGGTAAGGCATTTTTCAGATTTTCAAGTGCAAAAATTTCACTAATTTTACATCTCTTGCTAGGAAATATTATACCAGGTCCCTTCCATACATCGTAGGCTGTGTTCTGCCTCATAATGCTTCAGCGCAGTGTGGATAAATGTGTCACGTATGGATGACAGTTTTCTAGCTTTCTAGTTTTGAAGAAATAAAACAACTCATCCCTCCATCATGATACATATACTGCTGCTGTACTTTCTGTTCTCAATGGAAGTCAGTGGAAAAATGGGGCTGAAGTGACACCAAAATGTGTTTTGAGCTGATTTTGTTGCAGAGGAAAATGTGCAAAAAAGGGGGGTGACTACTTTTTATAGCCACTGTACAATGTGGAAAGAGCTTAGATGCTTATCGCAGGTGTGCTGTTGAAAAGGGTAAGAGAGTTAATTGTTTGGAGAAAGATACAGCGCAGGTATCGGGAATGGACCTGTGTTTATGGCAGAAAGCAGTTCAGAGCCGGGAGATCTATGCCGTCACTAATAATAGAGACAACTTTTACTGTTCTGACTGCTCCGCCTTTATAGGTGGAAGTGTATTTATAGCGAGCGAACAGATGCGTGCATGTTCTCATAGCTGGCTGCCTCCACATTCCTGAGCAACTATTAAAACCTTTGACCGCGGGCCCGCTTTAATCTTTCTCCAACGTGTTCTACGCCTTTAATCGGACATAAATAAGCCGGGGCGGTGTGGCGGGGGTCGCATTAACCTTGACCCGGAGAGTCGGCGGCTCCGTGACTTATCAGCCATAACTCCCACCGTGCAGTGCTGCAGATCGGCCGTCTGGGGGAATCACTTTAATGTCCGTGCCGGCGATGATGATTGAGCGGGCCGAGATCTTCCTGTTGGCGGCGGTGGCGGCGAAGTTGGGGAAGGGAACGCTTGAGGGGCTTTTCCCTTGCAAGGATATTTATCACAGGCGGGCCGTTCTGTTTTACGCTCAGGAGACTCCCAGACGGCCGCCTAATAAACGCTTAGAGTGGATGAAATATTCATGCAGAGTTAAATATGGATCCTGGAGCAGTCGCCGGGCATTAAACACAGTCAATACTGATCAGCGTTGTCACACACACCCTTCTCCCATTTCTTCCTCTCCAGATTTCCCCCTCCACCAGATTCCCCCGCTTCTTGCCTGTAGTGTCGGGGGTGGTATATGAAGGAGGAGGCAGCCATGCAGAATGGTAGGAGAGACAGCGTAGGACAGAGCAGGAGGGGCGAGTGAGAGAGAGAGAGAGAGATAGAAAGAGGGAGAGAGAGAGAGATACCTTTACATGTGTTTATGACGAGCGAATGCAGCAGTCGGAGGTGTCGGGCTGCTTTTATCGATGTTAACTAACTAACCGTAAAACAGAGATTGCTACTGCAGCAGTGGAGGCAGTTTTTCTCCTCAGACAGCTCACGCAACATCAAGCGCTCACATGAGATTGGACTCAAGTCAAACATCATACAAATGCACACACACACACACACACACACACACACACACACACACACACGCACACACAAA
>OMOV01101697.1:0-10555 GCA_900312565.1 Beryx splendens | reverse complement strand
CCTGAAGAGAGGATGGGCACCCTGCCCGGAGGCTACCGGCAGCATCATCACCACCTGCAGCACCCTCCCAGTCCCCCGGAGCACAGGAGCGAGTGGGAGGCCGGCGGCTATCTCCCGAGGGGCGGGATTTACTCCTCCAACACCAGCGAGATGTCCTACCCCTCCAGCCCCAAGGTCGGAGCTTCCTGTGTGACAGAAATGATGCGTTGGCCTGGCTTGACTTCTGAATGCCTGCTTTCCTTTTGGTCTTTTCCCTCAGTAGACACATGACAGCTCTGAGTGGACTGATTGATAGATGGCAGTGATTTTTTGTGTGTGGAGTCAGTCCACAAAGAAAAGTTGCATCAGCAATTTCGTAGAAACATGGAGAGGGCATGGAGGAGTTTATGCATTTTCGATGCTGAAGGGCTTTTAATACATGAGTTTATAGGCATGTTCTGGTTTATGTATTGGACATGGAATGTTTTATACATGAAGGCAGAGCAATTCGCAGAATTAGTGTGACCGAATGCTGCGGTCATTGATTTCCAATTCTTTTCTACCAGAGGGAAATGCATTCAGAGATGTAGTTAGTGGTTATGGCTGTTTTCTAGTAGCTCTGTGATTTGTTACCTTGAGTGTAGTACTGCATGGTGTGTGGTTTGTAGTGGGATGAGGTGTGGGAGTTTTATTTGATAATGTTGCATGCTGATGAAAGCAAGAATGGAGTTGAGCCTCCGAGATGAGCTGACTCTTTTGAATATGTGTGTGTGTTTGGTAAGTAACATTTGAAGTAGTCCTATGGGCTATGCATGGGGTGCTTTTGAAATCTCAGCGATGCTGTGATTTCTGTGCTAATGTGAGTGTGTGTGTGTGTGTGTGTGTTGCAGTGATATTCCTGTAGCGTTCTGTAACTGCCAGAGGTCTGAATGGTTGACTGTATTTCACTGTGGTTCAGGTTATGAGAAATACTTCCCATGCCAGTCATATATCTACGTCAAGCAGTGCCTTGGTAAGTCTCTCTCTGTACAATTAATATTGCAAGCACTCTCTCTTTTTCACAGTCGGCATTATGAGCTGAATACATTTGTGTAATTCTACTAAAAAAGGTTCAACCTGTTGGGGTATTTATTTGGTGGTTCTGCCTCTCATCTCACCACCCTCTGGTTGCCTTGAATATTCCTGACTTGATGACTCGTGTAGTCTTCCTGTTTGAATACAAACCTATCCTCTGGTGTCGCATGGGAACATGGTCTTTCCCCAATAGCAACTAGCTCCTAGTCCGCCGAACCAGAGGCGTCAGATGGCCCCTGTCATGTCTAAGCCTGTCATGCTGCCCCAGTCCCAGACCCACCGCCCAGAACTACACAGACCTGCCCTCCGCTCTGATGGCATGGTAAGAAACACACTCCACTGCAGTCACCTCCTCCCTGCACAGAACTTCTAACTTTGTAGAGTTATTTGTAGGCACACAGACATTTTACACAGTGTGCCATCCTCTGGCTGAAGAATTAATCCATGCCTCTTTAACGAGTCCCAGTGAGTCAGGGAAACAGACAGAAACTGTGCAGTGCCATGATGGATGATCCCTCGCTGTGTGGCTCTGGACTCTCCAGCTGTTTCACAGACAGGCAATCTGTGGTTATTAAATCAGGCTGGGGAGCCATTCCTCCTTCCTGTCAAATAGAACCGCTAATGAAATACGGGAGATTATATGTTTGTCAACCTTTATTTATCCAGGGATAGGCGACTGAGTGTGCTTGCAGTTTTCTGGCAACTCTCTGCTTCACATTAACACAGTGGCACACATTCACACCTGGGAGCTGCCGCCTGCCCGTGTGACCGCAGTCTTCCTCTGTGGAGCTGAGCAGCTCCACTGGAGCAGACGGAGGTCAAATTCTTTGCTCAAAGGCACCTTGACAACAGTGGCTGAGGGAGAGGAGCCCCGCCTACATTTCCCCAGGCAGTCTGGGTATTCAGCCTTCTGGTCACAAGCCCGCTTTACACGAATAAACCATTTATACAAGTTAGGTTTCAGGATTTCAGGATTCAGGATACAATACGCGTCTCATAAGTTTAATAAAAAATATTGGCATTTCAGAAGATAAATGTTGAATGAGGGGGGTTGTGTCTCATGCTATGCAGTATATGGCCTCTTAAACCAGGCCTCCTATGCAGATCTTGATAAGTCTTGATAAGTCTGGGAAATCATGGGAAGGTGTTGTTCATCAGTGTGTTGTTCGCTAACGGGCCTTTCTCTGATCCTGTGTTGTAGCCCCCAGAGATGCTGAAGCGGATGGTGCCTTACAACACGTCTTTTAAATCTAACAACAAGAGACAAGTAATCCATGCCTCACACCACCTCCGTTTCTCAATCATTTACTCGAGTGCTTTCCTCCCCTTCCTCTCTCTATAGATCCATTCTCTCCACACTCTCATGTCAGATTTCCTGATGGTCTCTCAGCGATGGGTCTCTCTTTATATTTCAAGTCATCAATTTTCTGTTGGCTGCATCGGCGCCTTTAGGTACAGTTCAGGAGCTCACGCGTGGCTGCGCTTTTATTGATTTGGAGCAGACAACGCTGTGAACATACAGTGTGGGAATGCATGACAGTGTTTTGCATTTACTGCTGTTATTGTTTTTGGTCTTTACTGGCAAGATCGTCTTGTAAAGGATTGATGAACACGGGATGCAGTCTGTCTCTACATGTTTTGGCACAGTGTACATTACTGTTATTCTTGTTGTCATTCTTAACTTAATGTTGTGTTATTCTGCTCAGGCTATCAGGATACGATCTGTATTCCACTTATTTGCAGATTGTGCCCTTTTCAAGTACCTGCATTGTGCACCAGTCTTTGATTAGCTGTCAGATTAGCTTTGGTTCAGAAATGCCATATCAGTCAGATCCAATAAATGCTCATTTATTCCCGCTCCGCCTGCTGTCTCCAGCCACAACAAATTGAGTGTTTATAACTTAGTCGATTGTTTTTATTTTAAATGGAAGGGATCTCCACAAGAGTCGAAAATGAGCTGTTAGGCAGATGAATGTGTGTTTTCTGCAGGGACACGGAGAGAGAAATGGGTCTGTGAGTCATGTGGAGAGATGTGCTGTCCTCTCTGAGAGCCTTGTTCTTCTTCCCTCTGCTTCCTGAGAAATTAAATAGCTCTTGTCCTCGTTTGAAAATTAGGGATGTTTTTCTTTGTTTGTTTGTTCCTGTGAATTAATCTTGTCATGAAAATTAAATTAAGATGTGAGCGTGCTATTCCAGTTTATTGTGATTCTGCCCACGGTCTCCATGTTTATACAGAGAGGTATTACGACTTTACCACACAACTGGTTGTCAAAGGAAATCTAGCCATCCAACTTTCACCTCACCCAGTTACTGATTACATGCCAACGTGTTTATATACGTCAGAGTTTCTGTGACATCACTGTTTTCAGAGTGACAGCTATCTTCATTAAATGTCTTTGTGTCATGTTTGCTAATCCCCCACTGACGTACTGACCTGTTTAATGAGCTGTGTGTTGATTCTCTTTCAGGGATTTCAGAAATATGTGGAAGACTTTGATCCCTACTCAATGGTATTGTATGCCTGCGTTTGAATCTTTAAAATCAAAGTGGCTCTTGCTAATTGGAGAGCAGTGTAAAGTTGTGACTTCTCCTGGATGAGGAACTGTTAACCACAACACAATTGTTACAAAGCCACAAAAGGTTGTTAAAGTTTGTCAGTGACCTTATTCCCAATGGAGGCCATTTTGAACTTACATCACACTGAAACTCTACTCCAAAGACTGGCACGTACAAAGACTAGTGTTACTTCAGCACATAAGTGACAACTTCAGATAAAGAGTTATCAAATTAGCTAACAATAACTACGACTGCTTGAGTTTCACAGGGAAGTAGCTACTAGCTAGTTAGCCGCTAGATTAGATTAGGCTAGACTGTGGTAGCTAGCAAATATGACCTTAAAATGTGAACCTATCCCTCCGGATTCTGGAGATCCATCCTTGTCCATCCAGATGTTTGTATGATGTGTGTGGGCATCTTAGTACACAACAGAAGGACTCTGGGCTGTACTTGCTCCTGGGTTTCAGTCTGGGTTTGAGTATAAGTTCAAAATGGCCACCATGGGATACAGCCCATTGCCAATTTGTTAGTATTAGAGAGCTTTCACATTGTTTCCAAATGTAAACCACCAGTGGCCTAGATGGAAGATTTCCAGTCCATTGTTCTATTGTTGAAAATGACCCTGCAACTTTTCAGAGAATAGCAAGCAATTCCTTATGTTGGCACCTCAGTGGATTCATTCAGTGCTTACAAGGCAACTGCAGTGTGATTTTGTGCTATTGTCCTCTTCTTTCCTTCTCCCTTTGTCCCCTTCCTCAACAGTTCTCCTCAGAGCAGATAGCCGGCCGAGAAGTGAGACTACTGAAAATCAAAAAGGTAACAGCTGCGTCTTCTGCATTCGCTTCACCTAACTCTCAGTTTATTCACAGGAAAGGAAACTCACTCAGCTCACTTTCCTCCAGAAGAAAGATGTTACAGTATATGACCTAATAAGCTGAAAACCAATGTGTTTGTTCCCCCTGACATTTTTAGGCTGGTCAACTTGACCTGGCTCTGGAGGGGGGCGTAGACTCGCCCTTGGGAAAGTTAGTGGTATCTGCAGTGTACGAGGGAGGCGCTGCAGACAAGCACGGTTAGTTCTACATTTATTATTTGATATTTTCATCTTTTAACGTCATGACAGGTTGACTGGGTCCAAATTAAAACTTGCTGTTGCCAGTGGAAAGTTGTTTATGATGTTCAACAGACGGTGCATCTCTTTGTCTTCCTGTCGTAGGTCTCATTAAAATCCATTCTGAGGGAAGCACTGCAGCATAATTAACCCCTGTGCAATACTCATGCCAATATTAACCACATACAATATTTATGGCATTGTGTTAAAAGATTTTTTAAGCTGAAAGTGAATTGATATGTCAATTGTGTGTCTGTGTGTATGTCTTTCTGATTACATCTTTGTTGTTTATGCCCCTGTATTTCTTGTCTTTATTAAGACATAAATACATTTGAAGTGTGTGTGTGTATGTATGTGTGTGTGTGTGTGTGTGTGTGTGTCTGTGCTCTGTGTGCTGTTTGTGAATCTTGATGCCAATAAAAAATTGATCTTGTTTATGACTGCATGTAAAATCTTAGCCTACACTGTATTTCTTTATGCTAATGAAAAATAAGTTTTCTCTGTATTTGGTCTCATGTGCGCGAGTAGCCATCCAAGCTGAATCGAACCTCAGGCAATATGGTTTTAAAACACATTTAATATTCAAAACTTTATTCCTATAAGCTCTATAGGTCACTACATGGTTTTGTGAACAGAAAGTCAATGGAGATGGTTATCATATTTGCATGTCTGTCAGTTGTAGGAGTAGTGAAATACGTCTCTGTCTGTTGCACACGGCAGTTAAAGTGACTGACTGTGATGTGTCTGTCTCCAGGTGGCGTTGTACCCGGGGATGAGGTCATGGCTGTGAACGGGAAGATCCTGATCGACGCTTCACTGACCGAGGGACAAAACTCTCTGGCCAGAGCCTGGAACAGTGGAGGGGTGCGATTTAGATTAGAGTGAAACTGACTGCCTTACACCTGTTCCTAAAACGGCTCTGTTTGCTGTAGGAGTTACAGCTGAAAGGCTTCTATTGATCATGCTTCAACCGCATCGCCCCTGATCGATTGGCTTTATATAAATCCAGTGTGAAAGAGATTAAAGCAAAACTAACAAGACTGTTTTTTTGTCTTTAGGACTGGATTGATCTTGTAGTTGCAGTGTCCCCTCCAAAAGACTATGAAGATGAAGTGTAAGTACTCCTGTTCATGTATGAAATTTTAGTCATCAGTTATTCCCATATATGTACATTTCATAACCATTTAAATGCACAAGTCTGGAGCATTTATGTGATCGCTGATACAACACGGTGTTAGTTTAATGAAACAGATAATCAGTGTGTGATAATTAGCCTGTATGACTTTGTATGTGTCTGTGTGTGCGCACATGTCTACCAGCCCAGTGTCAGCATCAGTCAGTCCCACTGTGAACAGAAAGGTGTTTGAAGGCAGTGCGTCAGTGTACAGACACGGCTACCTGCTCCAGCTCTAGCTCTCGCTCTCCTCCCTCCTCACCCTCGTCCTGGTAATCCACGTAGTCTTCAACCAGCCCCTTCTTCAGGGGACGTTTGGTGTGGCTGTTTTATTTTTTTGTTTGGCCCTATTTTTTGGCTTGCTTTTACTTTGAGCACATGTGACTGTCTCTCTGTCAATCAGAAATGACAAACAAGCTAAAAAGAGTTTCATGGTGTTTTGTGCCGCAGCTTTTGATTTGGCTTGATAATAGTTATTTACACTAACAGTCAAAGGTTTGGACACGCCACATTTTTCTTTACTTTTACTGTTTTCCACATTTTAGAATAATAGTTAAAACATCCAAACCATGAAATAACACAAATGAAATTATGCAGCGACCAAAACAGTGTTAAACAAATCAAAACTATGTAGCCGCCCTTTGCCTTGATGGAAAGGCAACGGCTTTGGAAAGAAATTCACACGCCTACTTCACTATTTATATTTGTCTAAGAAACACATTTCAAATATTTAAGCATAAGCCTTTAGATCCAAATGGCTTTAAGATAATGAAAAACAAAGTACATTCAATCAGGTGTGTCCAAACTTTCTCCAGCTCGGCGCACAAAGTCATTTGCATTGAAATACTTGCTTGTAAAACGCAGGCATGACAGTTAATGTATGTGTTTTTTTGGGGGGGTGGTGAGCAATGTCTCGGGGTGATTTCTCTCACTGCTGCGGGACGTGCTTTACCACACACAGCTATGTCCTTTAAGTGAAGACATCTGCAACTCATGTGACGAGTGACCCGTCCCAACATATATCTGCCAGATCCTGACACAGAGAGCTGTATATAAACACATATGTAGATGCATGGCCTCTGCGGTATTGTTGCCGCGCGTCATCGGGTCATGGACGCTCGTAAATGCAGCCTAGACTCCTGCCGGCCTTCAGCAGTTGTTCTGATTGATGTTGTTCCAAGGGACTGTTACATGTTCTGATGTGGAGTTAGTTGTACGTGATACTGGGTGACACTGGGTGACACTGTCGTGATCAATAGGATTTCTATTCTGCTACAGTAGCTGCTCTTGTGGTCCCAGGGTTTCATTTGCTCTAATTGAGTTGATTATTGACTGTTTGCAAAGTCCAGTCTGTAATATTATAGGCCAGACCACTCACCATGTTATAATTCTTTTCGAAGTTGCCTTGTTGACATTCTAATTTGGTGGATTAATTTGTTTAATGACTGCTTAGAAACCCCGGGCTCCACTTCAAACCCTGAACGTCCCGTGTTACAATGCTCACCTGCATGTGTGTCGGTCTGTCGTGTTTAACGTGCAGTGAATAAAGCAAGCATGCTGCAAGGAGTTTTGCTAATGCATACGTACCTCAGTGGTACGGGTGGTATAGCACTAGCACTGAACTACATTTACCACATTTCTGCAAGTTGAACACGTTTTATTTGGTGTAAGTGATAGAAGTAGATCTGACTGAATCCCGTCGTGTTTATTAACGTTTCTCTCTTGTTGTGCAGAACGTTCTTCTAGTCGCATCGACTGCCTGCCAAACAAACCACACGGATCAAGAAGAAACTTTTCATTTTTGACGATTCCTTCAGCGTTCGCCTTCTCCTCAATCACAATCAAATACTACTGTACACTTCATTTTCAAAACCTCATGTAAACAAACAAGCACAAAATGGACTGAGACCTTCCATCCACCTGGACAGAGATCCTCCCAACATGCAGTCGATGTGCAGTCTGTGTCTTGCTGTGTGAAGGAAGCACCTGACAGTATTCAGTGCTGTCCAATTATCCTCCTCACCTCTGACAAGCCTGGACAGAGTTTTACCCATTTCGATGCATGGCCATGATTTGTAGCTGAGAAATTGGAAATCCCATCACATGGTGGACCTCATCTGTCAGTGTAACAACAAACCGTCCGTGAGGGGCAAACTGTAATCAATAGTCCACCTCTGTAATCTGCCTTTTTAAAGACCAATAAACGAATGTTGGGTCTGTCTGTGGTACTGATTTTCTGCTCTCTGCCCTTTATTTTCCCATTTGCCCGTTTATTATCACATTCCTTGACTCAGTGACGTAGTGGTATCAGAAAGGTGACGTAAACGACCTCCACTTGGTGATCATCATAAGGCAAACAACCACCTATATAAGCTAACATACATCAATATTGTCACAAAAGCATTTATTTATATGCTGTATATATTCCCTTTGGAGTTAGAGACCCTATCATGTAACTCAAATCAGTTTCATACTACTTACTATATATAGACTGTGAAGCTACATCACAAAGATGTATCAGCCTTGAAAGGTGGGTAAACTTTATTCCACGCATGAGCAGGTGGGTAAACTAAATTAATGAGGGTTTCCCCACATTGCATCCCTGCATGCTGGGGGGGGTAATCGATTAGCTTCAATTCAAGCCGTATAGTTTTCTAACTGTCCACAGGGGGTAGTAGTGTCCCTGCTCATCAGCTTTATGGGAACTCATTTCACTGAATGGAGAGCCGCCACAATGGCCATTACACCTCTACCATGAATGAATATGAGATTGTATTTCATTACAAACAGACGAGTCATGTGGGTTAATTGTGGCTTAAGTCGACAGTTGGTCGTGCTGGATTTCATGTGTGCTGCTGCTGCTGGGCAGCGTCTCACTAAGCTGTTATATAACCACTATGTGCAGGCATCGACCCTCGCTTCATGATGGCATACGTGACTGCTGTCTGTTGTGAGCTGAAGCGTCGCATCGAGCGGGTTTGCCCACTACTACACTTGTAGTGGACGGCTCATGTCAGGAGCCAGAGGTGGTTGAAGATCTCCCCCCCTCCTCCTCCCCCTCCTCCTCGTCCTGCTCTTGCTCCTGCTCGGTACCCGGTCCAGCACCGCGGACAGCTCCCTGCGTCCAGCCGTCACTCCCCTCCAGCGTCCTGTGCTCGCGCAGTGATGGACTGACAGACACGCGCAGCAGAGCTCCATAGCCGGCTGCATGCGCTCTGAGCGCGTGAGATTTCAGTTCCACACAGGGGGTTCCTTTCCTTTTTTCAGTTGTTTTTACATTCAGGTGAGCCACTGCAAGCCCCACCATGTCAGGTGCCTGGGTGTAATCCGTGCTTTGACTAAAACATTGCGTTTCCTGTTTTTTGTTTGGGTTTTTGTTTGTTTTTTTGCGACTATTTTGACAATCCTGCAGATTACCTGGGAGTCAGTGAAACGCCGTTGAAACACAATGATCTCACGATATAAACCGGTAAGTGCACGTGAGTGTGTAACTCACTGATCGATATCTTCAGTTTGAATAGACATATAACCTGAACGGTAAAAAAAAATAGGGCGTAACATTTCATAGACATGTGCAATAGTGTATCATTGTGTTTGCATACTTGGCATCATCCTTTTGAAACATTCCTGTTATGTTTATAATTAACCACTGACAACTAGAGACCTGCACACTGCAGACTCCAAGGCCTGTTCAATAGCAAATGTCGTGTGATATCGAGTCATAATTTATACAAGGATCCCCTGGATGTAGTCTACTGTAATAGGGTCACAAATCATCCGGATTCACTCTGGGCTCATTTCTAGTAGAGAGATAGCTCCCTGGGTGTGTGGATGTGACCAGTGTGTTTTGTTCTTGGCAGGGCTGTCTTAGCGTAAAATCTCTCATAGCCAGATGGAGAGCATTTGTACAAAGGAAGGGTTGGAGTAGAAGTCTTGTGTGTGTGTGTGTGTGTGTGTGAGAGAGAGAGGAGATTCACTTGTATGCCACTAAATGATGTATGATTCATCCTTCACCTCTGACCCTCAGCTTACTCCCACAGAAGGGAACATCACTCCGTACATCAACAATACATGTACACACACACACACTATCCCACCAAGGGAGTCACTTAAGCTGGGCATACACTGTACGATTTGAGCCCGTTTCTGACCCGATTTTTGAGCCGCACGACTCATTTAAGAGTCGGGCCGAATTTCTGCTTTGTCGGGCGTCGTTAGCTGTGCAGTGTACAGGGGGGAGACCGATCAACTGCTCCCGACGAATTTCTGACGTGTCAGAAATTTTGGTCGGCCGATGTCAGCCTCTCGCGCAGTTGAAGCAGAGCTACGAGTCGATTCCCAACGATCGGCGGCTTTTTTTCTCACTGCGCCTGCGCGGAGGCAAACAGAGCGTCTGGAAGCCATGGCGACGAGACGAATCAGCTGGGCGGGTAACATGGAGGCCAGGTTGGTCGAGCTGTGGCAACGGCATACGTGTCTCTTTGATGTTTCCTCCTCCCCCCTATCACGACCGATATGAACGAGAGCAAAATGGACAAGCCATACTGTCCACGTCTTCCTAGCCACCTGCGAGTCCACATACACCGGCGCCTCTTTTTTCAAGTTTCAGATCGCAGGAGGGCACAAACTATCAAGGCAGCTTGTTTCTGTCTTGTTAGCAT
>OMOV01101633.1:0-14494 GCA_900312565.1 Beryx splendens | reverse complement strand
AGTACTGACTATTTTACTGTTTTCCACCAAAACATCCCATTTCAATGGTATGCCCATTTTTGGCTGGACCTCACCAGCGAGGCCAGCCCTATAAACATGAATGTTGCTGAGTGAGTGAGTGAGTGAGTGAGTGAGTGAGTGAGTGAGTGAGTGAGAGTGAGTGAATGAGAGAGAGAGAGCGAGAGAGAGAGGGAGAGAGAGAGTGAGAGAGTGCGGGAGAGAGTGAGTGAGTGAGTGAGTGAGTGAGTGAGTGAGTGAGTGAGTGAGTGAGTGAGTGAGAGAGTGAGAAAGTGAGTGATGAAGTTACACCATTGGTCGGCCGTGGCACGTGTCCATGGTGTGGCGTAAGCCTGTTTCGTTTGCGTCAGTTGGCGCTGTAAAATGAAAGGCATGAAAAATAAAGGTAACAGCCGGATGCACACACCACGTCTCCTCTCTCCTCTATTCAATCCATTCGTGTCCACCATCCGACCTGAAGCGCTGTTGCTGAGCGCTTTGGCTGCAGCAGGTGAGAGCAGGAGCGGGGAGCTCTGAGAACATCTCCTGGTGTTGTTGCTATGCGAAACGTTAATATCGTGCTCAAGTGTGTGCATGTGTGTGTGTATGTTTTTTGTGGTGTTGTGTGGCTGCCTGTACAAGAGAGGAAGGTTAGTGTAGCTGGTTAGGAGCTGCACCATGTATTGCTTGTAATAACACTAGCTATTAAACAGGATGCCGGCTCTTGGTCCCGCCCCTGCTTCATCCCCATTGGTTGGTAGAACTCTGAAGTGACATTGATGAGCGGTGCGCTTCAGAAAAGTTGAAATTGTTTCAGCTCAAGAACAGGTTCAGCGCTCACGGCTGACAGCGCGACTTTTCCACTGGAATTAATGACAACAGCACCAGTGCTTTTGCTCCAGGTCTTTGGTGGACACTGGGCTTAGCGTTAGTAAACACATCACACATGGTCCAGCCATATACTAGGTTTTGACCTAGTCTTGTTATGTTTGAATTCTGGTCTTCAAAAGACAAAGTCAGGTTAGACAGTCACAGTGAGACACTTCGCTCATATTGTATGCTGTCACACTTCGTGACAATGCGGCAAAAATGATTTTCTACAAGATTTCCAGTACCTAGAATTCGATACTGCTACCAAAACAGCACTTTTTTCCATACCTATGTTGAACCAAAGCCCATGATATGATGCAATAGCCTAACGTTTATTGACATCATAGGTTTTTGCCATTAGTTTTCCCACCTTCAGGTAATAACATTTGTTATGAGTGTGAGTCTACAAGTGTGAGTCCACTCTTAAGAGTCCTTATGAATACAGTGTTTATTTGCTCAAAATCCAATTTGCATTATAAAAGACACAGACGCTGGTTTAATCAGATTCAAGACTATTTAAGCTATTAAAAATCTATTAAACTATTTAATAGCTCACATTTAATTTATTCATAAATGTCAACAACACTTCACATTTCAAAGAATATCAAGTGTAAATATATTTTCTACTTGTTTATGTAAAATGCAGTTTGACATGGATTAAAAAAATACTTTTGTCGCTGTTTGTTTCTTGCAGTTAAACATGGTACAGCTCTCTTGCCTCAGGTTAACATTGTGCACTATTAATTGCTTCATTAGGGTTGAGGTGTTGCCAGACTTGGCTGTTATTTTCTTGTCATAAATACTGCATCGTGTGCTGGCACTGTCAATTTTAGAAACATATAGCCACACCATGGACCGTTTCTGCAACACTGTGTACTTACTGGGAGCAAACTGAGAGATGAAGGTGTACTGACGTGTGGGCAAGTTTGTTTTTTCTGCCTGCGGCAAGTCGTTACCTGCAGGGCCAATCAACAGCCACTTTAGGTTGTAGAATATAGTGATTAGATGAAAGATGATGTAAGGTTAACCGTATGTAAGTATATGCATGTAAGTACCGACCTTTGGCACCGAATGTGTCAACATACTTTGGTAGTCGGTAGATCAGTGCCAAAAAAGCACCAACTATATGTACCCAGTCCTATTTTACACAAACCAGCTCTGTTGTTTATTGAGCAGTGTCTAATAATAAAAAGAACAAATGTTTTATTATTGTGAAAATGTATCTTGAACTGTAATTCCTCACATCTCAGCTGTGATTTTTCACAAGTTCAGATTCCCATAATCCTCTCCTCGCATGCAAATGAATTTCGATGATATAACAGCAGCATGTACTTCTAGGCTTTTCATCTGTTAGTTTGCTGGACTGTTGCAATAATATGACAATATATGAGCCAAATCTTTTTATGATCATAATATAGATAATACTCTGGCATTTTATAATAAATCACAGCATTGTATAAGCAGTGCTTCTATGCCTGTATGCAATATATTACAAATTACAGTTGATAACGGCTCAGCTGCTAACATTAATGAGCAAACTAGCTACATTATTGTATTTTCCACAGAAGAGATTATGGCAGCTGATCAAAATAGGGAGAAGAGCTCAGATCACACTCAAATTGCTAATACATCTATATATCATTTCCCTGAATACACCATGGCATTGAACCTGCATCTGTCAAACCCAGCGTTTCCATCCACATTTTCAACAAAAGAGAAAACTACCACATCCATGGCTGTTTGCACAAGCAGAGACTAACAGTACAACCACACCCAGGCCTCTGACACTATGGGGCCGACAGAGAGGCTACTTATAGAGTAAGGACTGCCTACTCCGTGACCTTACCTGAAATGACTAAAAAAAAGTAACATAAGCAAAACGCAGTCAGGCAAAGTTACAGCCTACAAAATGTCTTGCACACAGGCGTACTGTAACCCAGCCCCTCCAGTGTGTTCTAGTTCATTACATCTGCCTCTACAGTACTCCTTCATGGGGCTGAAAGGAGTGGACAGGCCAAGGAGATGGTGGAAAATCCCACTTGGACCAATTTTACACCAATCAAGCCCTCTAAATAGCGAGAGAGATGGAGTTGGACTGAGTTGGACTGCAGCCATGACTCCTTTCACAACAAAATGTAAAGATATATTGCGCCTCTGTTTTTTACCAACGCAGAAAATTATTGTATTTTCTTCATAGTGGGCCAGCGGAAATGCCCATATGCTTCAAGGACCTCCTTGGGGTTACAACACATTCAAAACCATTTACGGGGCCTCAAATGAGCTCTCAGAGGAGAATTATGGTACTCACCCGATGTGTAGTATAACCTGTCATGGTTATAATACTAGCTATTTGCTTACTAGTGGCCCTCTGTGGATACAGTGTTTTAAAAAACATAGTGCAGTGAAGGACTATCTCTACATCTGATACTGCTAAACCAACAGCACCTTGGCATCTTCCTCTAAGCTCCTAACAGGCACGACTCTCCCAGCTCAGGCATAATTCTCACCTCTGTCCTATTATAATAATCACAAACTCCTACACGACAGGTTTGACCAAAAGGACTGTGAGCAGACCTCATACACACGCTGCCTCCCACCCTATCTCCCACAAATCAGCAGTTCCACCTACCACTTTAACCCTGTGTCCCATTCACTCGCTTTGCCCCCCTCAGCTGTGTCGCCCGGGCTTAATCCATTATCCTAAAACGTCCACCTACCGTTGCAATCTCCTTCTCCCCCGCCCCCGGGTCTTCACTCATGCAACTTTATTCTCCTCTCCTCCTCCCCTCTCTTCTCCTCTGCTCCCACCTCAACATTTCAGCATCCCAGCTTCACCCCCACCCACCCCGGACAGTCTCTTGCCTGTAGCAGGGCTTTGTGGTGGCAGCTGTGGAGGGTGTGCCTCCCACACATGTGAGGACTGCTGACCTTGGCAGTTAGGCTCAGCCCCAGCCATGATTAATGTCTCTACAAGACAAGAAGCAAGTATCTCTGCCTGCCTGGCCAATATATATCTCCTTACACACATCATTCCTGTCTCGGGACACACCTGATGATGGGCAAATCTCAGCCCCCTTCCTCCTCCCTCGCCCCCTCTCTCCGCACCCACCCTCCACCGCTGTCTAATCCTTCCCATCATACCCCTTCACAGTGCAGCTGAGGAGGAGGAGTAAACACCGAACGGGGGAGTTTTACATCCACGCTCTTTTTCTTCTCTGAATGATCAAACATTCCACACTGGGCTCATCTGGAAGGTGTACATGCTGGCTTCCGTTCGATAAGGCTGTTACCTATACGTATTTTGCCCTGAGGAAGAAGAAGAAGCGCCTGTGTGTTTTCGGTTGTGAAGTTAAAAATCCCTCAAGGACAAATGCACTAAGAAGAAAAGCTCTGCTGCCATTAGGAGCCCCATATTCCCTCCTAGAGCAGAGTATAAAGCAAAACAAAGCGTTCTAGCAATGAATCACCACAGATAGATCTTTTAGGCACAAGAAGCCCAATACAAGTTGGGAATAGACTAAAGTTTTAAAAGACTTAGAAATACAAATATTCACCTTGGGGTATACAGTATATCTTGCCAGAGCCAGCTCCAGACAGAATTATATTTGTTCAAAGGCTTCATACAATGATATGTACTGTTTTCATTTAATTGATTTTTGGTCCTTGTGTCAATATCTTGGTGGAGAAACAAAACAATAATTTGGAGTTCCCATTACCCAGACTGTGTTGTTTTTCTGTGGCATTTTACGGATCTCAATGTATTTTTGGAGTGTTAATGGTGATGATTTTGGATCCGTCATTGCTATGGCCTCATCTGTACGCTGTTTTATTATCATCAACAACGTTTCAGACATATTCAGCAATTCTAGTTTAGTATGACCCATCTAGAGACACATCAATTAAAAAAGCAAGGCAAACCACAAGCTGATATGCTATGCCAGGGGTACTTGAAATTTGTTATTGAAAGTCCACTTATGAATTTTACACAAGTTCAAAGGTCTGGAACAATGCCAGTAAAATGCACTGACATAAATCAATGTCCATATAACTTGTCCATAATATCACTTAAACATAACTTTAAGTACACACATTCAATACTACGGTATGGTGGCTTCAATCAGTGGAGAAATGGCTGTTTGCCTGTAAACAACGCCTTGAACCTTCAACCTGGGCACTCGGGCACTGATCCAATTGTTCATTGGTCAAACTGCTGCTGTAGGAGTTTTTTACAATGTTCATCGTGTAAAATCCAGATTCACATCGACCTTGGCCATTCATGTGCTCACCATGTTTGGTTCCAGGTGGGGAACATTTGGTTCTAGGTGGGGAAAATTTGGTTCCAGGTGGGGAATATTTGGTTCCAGGTGGGGAATATTTGCTGCAGTAACGCGATCGGCGACCCGCCTCATTTTGAAGAAAGTGGCATAAATGAAGCGGAGCGGAGTGTTTGTTGCCAGGCAACCAAAGTAACGCTGAGTTGTTCTCTTGATGCATGATGTGCAGATTTTATCCACTCAAGGTGAACAAGTTCAACTCTTTGCGCGACCAACCACTGCGGAAAAATCCACGATCCGCCGCGCAGCCAGATCTGCGCCCTTCCATAGGAAATAGTGGTGTTTTGAGCTGACGGGCACGCGGCACACACACACACACAAGCGGCTCTGTGAAAGTAAAAATCAAGTATGGTTAACTTGCGCTCTGCAAAGTGTGTCACACATGCGCACACAAGTAAATGCACCTTCAGTCACACAACGTGTCGGCCACTAATGTGACAAGGTCTGGTCTGGATTGATTTGTAGTTCGGTCCGGAGTGTGAGAAGCCCTGTTCTATGCACTGAAGGACATTAAAGGTGGAGAAGACAATCAATTGATATCCTACAGAAACCAAGGTCATTTTGCAATAGCAGTAAACCAATCCAAATACAAGTAAGTTTAGTGGGTCACACAAAAGGCCCTTTTCGTGTGAATTAAGTTTGGGATTTATTGGTGGAGCTATTAAAAGGGCGTCTGGCTTAGGATGCAAAGAGAAAGGCCAGCCAGTGATTCACACAAAACCCTGAGAAGTCTATTTGTGCAACTTAATAGCCTCTACCACAAAAACCAAAGGTGAAAGAATAGCTTAATCATTACATTGGCAATACCTGCCTCTGTGCATGCATTGCATTATGAATTGCCTGTTGGGTACTTTATCCAAGGCTCACACTCAAAGACACTCAATTTAAAGACCACATGAAATATATGACAAAAGTTTTGGCAGTGAGTGGAAGATAGAGATTGCAGCACTAGCTTTGCATTAGTGTTAGGTCAGATTTTACTAAGGTGGAATTGGAAATGCCATCTCTTGTTGTAGCACCATGACATGCCAGTGCATGCAGGATAGCTGCTCAGTAAACACTGGTCTCTGTAAATATTGAGCTTCTCAAATGTCTACCCATAAAATTCTAACCAGGAAATTTTTGCGTGCCACTCGACTGAATAGGGATAATATTTCCTCATGTTTATGATGTGAATCGCAGCATTACAAGCAGCACATCTTCCATGCTTCATCATTTACAGTAAAGGTCGAACGGCCAACAATAAAGCATCTCAGCCACAAACACACGAAGTTGACATTTTCCTGCAGTGAGCCACAGCTCCATCGGTGCACTTCATATTGCCATCTTTTGGTGAAGTGTTTCATTTTTACATTTGATGCTGCAGAGGCCCTTGACCCAGATGAAAGCGATTGTCAGGTTAGCTCTTTGATGTCTTTGAAACGCATGTTTACTGTTTTGGTGAGAGCGCTGAGATCATCTCAACATGTTTTCATCTCAAGGCAGTGCTACAGCAAAAGCTGGTTTTGCATGGTAAAAAAGCTCCACTGCACCGTAGAAATTGATTCCTTAATGGCACAGTCTCTAAAATGTCATGCTTATGAAATATAATGAGCATTGTTCTTGTTTCCCTTTGTTGTAATAAGAATGAGAGGGACAAATTCTCATTAACAATACATCAGCCATCTGAGTTGGAGTCCTAACTGTGAGGAGAGATTCAGTCACAGTAATTTGGCTTCACAGAATGCTGCTATGACTAGGCTTGATGGGCACACACTGATATTGCACCAAACAACACCGACTTAAAAGGGGCCAATTATAGGAGTTCAACTGTTTGTATGTTCAGATGTTTAATGGAGACACTGTCATTTTTGTATTAGGTGGTTAGACTTATAAGCAGATTCAAAGAAAGCATTTTCAAAGACGCATGGAGATTTTGAAGATAGTTTCATATAAACTCCGTTCACAACAACAAAAACAACTGGAAAGTCTGAGAAATCTTTGCTACCCAAATCTCCAAGCTTTGATGCCATGATAATCTTTAATGTTTTCAATATGGCGGAAAAAGATTTATAGGCAGAGGAAAGAAAACACACACATACACCTTCATTGCATTTTTGTAGTTCGCCAGACTAACCATCATTATCTTTTGTTTAAATGAAGTTTGTTAAATTAGCTTGTTAAATTAGCTTGTTAAACTGTTTTTGTTCATCGTTTGTCCTCCAGGTTTGATTTTCTGACAAAATGGCACATGAACGCAGTGGTGTTCAGCAGCAGACATGGAAGTCCCGGATGTCGGACCTTCCCACCAGCATGTGAACGCACAATTAGTCTTGATTGGTTCCCCTCCCTAAACAGCTGCTTGAATCCTTCCAGTCAGGAAGGAATCTGGAATGCCTCGCTCAGCAGGTTTGCATCATTTAAATCAGCAAGATTGGTACTGTCTGCCAATCAAGGCCCAGTGCAGTGCCTGTTCTGCAAGTGAGAACATATTCTTCAAATTCATTCAAGAAATATCCTACTGACTTTTTTTTTTAAATCACTGACACATTGGTTTTCCAGAGACATACACTACTATTTTTCACATTTTACAACACCAAACTATGAAATAACACAAATGGAATTATACAGTGACCAAAAAAGTGTTAAACAAATGATCTTATATTTTAGATTCTTTAAAGTAGCCTCCCTTTGCCTTGATGGAAAGGCAAAGGCTTTGGAAAGAAACTCATACATGGGCATCAACTTCACTGTTTATATTTGTCTAAAAAACAAATTTCAAGCATTTAAGCATAAGCTGTTAGATAAAAATGGCTTTAAGATCATGAAAAAACATAGCAGGCGTTCAATCAGGTGTGTCCAAACTTTTGACTGGTAGTGTAATACAATTGAAAATAAATTCATAAGTAATAATATGTATATGGGTAAATATTTTCTCGCGGCGGGTTTTGCAATTTAAATGCTGTTGTCAAACTCAGAAATGAAAGTGGAACTGCCGTGGTACATTTACCTCATCCTGGTGTCGCACCTTGGGATACCATTTAACCATTGGAACCATTTAAAAATCAGCAAGCACGTGGAGAAAATGTTAGTTTCTACTGTATAAGTGATGACAGCAAGTGCTCCAGTATTTCAAGGGGTTCAATCCTGGGCAGCTTTATCCCTTTTCATTTTTAATCAATACTTTTCTACATTTTCAGCTAGAAAGGAAACATGTTCTTGGGGGCAGTGAAGAGCTGAGTGCTGAGGAACAATAGGTCCTATCTCTGCGCTGTCTTGCAGAGCCAGACGTTTGTTGCTGTGAGTCTGGCAAGAGCGGCTTAAGAGTTAATTTCCTGGCAGTGATTTGTAGGAGAGCAGCATCAACAAGCTGCTGCAGACTGGAGTATGAAAACCATTACTTCAATCCCTCACTCCCTGACATTAATAGGATGAATAAATGTTTTTGTTCTCTGCTTAATTTGGATGAATTCATCCAAATGGCAATGACAACAAGTAAATATCCATCCCAGCTCCCTTCCTGATAACGGAAGACAGAGAGAAAGTCACTCTGCCTTTGCTTTTTCTTTCTCCTACTGTTTGAGAATTCCTCTACTCAATTCTGTGCTCATAAATCAGATGTTTCCCAAAATGACTGAGACTGGGCTTACTGAGGCAGGCTCATGTTACAGGGTGGGTTTGTTTTTATCTCCCCCCATACAGGGGGTTGTCATGTAGAATTTTACATTGTAGTTAGTCATAGAGCCGTTTGTTTTGAGATCCAAGTCATCCTCGAAAACGAGATGTGCCCAAAGGGATTATATCCTGCACTTGAATTTCTAGTAAACAAAACAAAAAAAAGTCATTTCCGTATTCATCATTTTATAATGGCTGTGCAAGGACAAGATAAAACGAGTCTACAGTAGATTACTTTGGATCAGAGAGGAGCGTACCACAACATGCTGCTCTTGTGCTTTTAACGCCGTAATATCCTGCAGAAATACCTGGCATGACCTCGGCCAGGCTGTTGTCCAGATGAGCTCCTATAGCATTATTACTTAACTAAAGCCCAGCAGGCCACAGCTACTGGGTCAAGAGGCCGCGAGCACTGCTGGGTGCAGCTCAGCCCTCAGTGGGGCTCAGCAGTCGTACTCCAACTGCACGCTGTAATCATAAGCTACTATACAAACCTGTGTGCTTGACTATATTGCGCTCTACTGTATTGTGCTGTTACTGAAGCACAGCCACAAATATCTTTCGCTCCCAAATCCCCGGCAGAATTACCTACAGGCCTCATCCTGAGTTAAGGAGAGGGGATATAACAGAAAGGCACAGTCACAGTATATGCCACACACACACAGTCAATGCTGAGTCACCAGTGCTGCTACTGCAATGCTGAATGTGCTGCTTATGTACATTCATAGGCTGAGGTTATTTTGATTGGATCTCAAGCCATCCTTTTAAAGGTCTGAATTCCATCTAACCTAGGAAGACTAAAGGTGACAATCCACAGCAGCAACGGTTCCATCACAAAACTGAGATCAGACAGATACGGGAGATAGACATCAAGGGTCACAAGTAAACTCTGTTAGAGGTGAAACCTCACTAGAAGTACAGACTGTACTTGACCAGGCTCCTCTCAGAGCAGTTGGCTGAGAGGAAGAGTCTCACCTTGGGTTTTGGCAAGAGAGGCAGCCTTTGTTAATTTTTAATGCATTTGGAAACTAGTAATTAAGTCCCCCTCCCCCCCAATGGACTAGGAAATTGACATGCTCTAGAGAGCCAGTGAGTAATTATATTTGTAAAGAGCAGTGATACAAGATACTCCCCTCTGACTGGGACTCATTACACATCATTAGAGAGGCGCGGCAACTAGGCACATGCACGCGCACCACATGCACGCACCACACGCACGTGGGCACGCAAGTCCCACACTCTGAAACAAACACACATGCACACAATCTCTTTCGCTCTCTCTCTCTCTCTGTCTCACACACACACTCACACACACACACACAAATCAATGAGTGGAAATGCAAACACTGTTTCCCTTCGGTAAACAAAATGTGCTCTTCAGGTCCCTGACCCAAGCACAGAGTGACAAGGCCAAACAGAACAGTGTAGCAGTAATGTTCTGAATATTTCATCTGGGGATAATCATACTGGTGGGTCAATAAGTAATTAAAGATTAAATCTGTAATGAATTCCCATTCATCTAAATAGTGAAAAGTTGAGATATGAAAGTTTCCAAATGGGGCCCCAGGAGATTTGTGGTCCACACTTTGAAGCAATAATTACCATTACAGCGTAGGGCTAAGAGCTGCAGAGATGATAGAACAGCACTAGAAACTTAGTGGACTCCTCTTTAATTGGAATGGGAATGGTGGCAACTCGACACAAGATAGACTTAAAATAGAATTTCTACAACTCTCTTTCGTGTTAATCTTCTTTCGAGAGTGTTTCTCCTCTCCCTTCTGTCCATCTCTCTCTCTCTCTCTCTCTCTCTCTCTCTCTCTCTCTCTCTCTCTCTCTCTCTCTCTGTCTTTCTGTGTGTGTGTTTCTCTGTCTTAGTAGAATCTGTAGCGGCCATGTTTATATTAGAAAACTATACTGAAATATACTGTGACCTGTCCTTTTCACTTCCACGTTGTTCACTCATGGAAACACTCCTCTTTCCTTTACAACAAATGCTAAATACATATTTCTCTACACGCTGAGCAGCACCATCTCTCAATATTGCTGCTCTCTACATGTCAAATGTCAAAAAGTGCTGAAATGCTGGAAAGTGTGATACTGCAGAAATGATGTAATGAAAACGAAATGGATGAAACAAATAAAAGAAACATTCATGACCAATATTTCGAAGGCTCGGTGCTGTCCAATTTGTTTAAATTTGCTAGCTAAAATGTTTTCATATCACACGTTAAAAATGCTTTCAGTACAAATTTGTTAGTGAGGGCTGTGTTGCTTAATAGATTAGGCCTATTGTCTGTGTGAAATGAGTTAAATATTCAGATTGCTGTGTGCATTTCAAAGGTGTTTGCTGCATTATTAATGCCATATTCAGATTGCCCAGGGACGGTGGGAGAGCTATATTAGTGTCAGAAAGCATAGTTTGAGTTGCCTTGTCTGCTTTCACTTTAAACTCATTATCTTGTCTAATTCTCTCAGCCTCCATTATTCCCTCATCCCTTTAAGCAGCCTAATTAAAAGAGCATCCATTTTTTCATTAATATTTATTTATTTAGCCATTCTTCTTGAAACCGTTTCACCGTGCTTGGAATCTAAATTTCTGTTGTTGTTTTTGTTTTTTTGTTGTTGTTTTTTTTTTTTTGCCGCTGCCAGTATTTAAACGAAGGGAGTCCTGCCGCATGGTTCCTTGAGATTAAGGTACAGTAGAGACAGTTAAAACCAGGCTTCTTGCTCTCCGCTTGCTGTCAACTGATTTTCACGTGGAAGGATACATGGCGACTGTTTCGCTTTGGACTACGAACGCAGTAAAAGTGCTACTATAGTGCTACTCAACTTAATCCTGATTAGACTAGATTAAGGCTGAATGTGTTAGCGACACCCACATTAATTAAAAACAGTTAGATGAAAAACGAAGATATGGAGCCAAATATTCTCAAATTTTAACTATGGCAATTCACAATTTATGATTGAAGATCTTCAGACAGCTTAGTGTTAATTGGCCCATCATGGTTTGATTTCTCCCTGGCCTTGGTTTTATTTGCTTTATATGAGTGTGTCTGTAATAACAGTTTAAAGCTGTACTATAGGGAGATTATCGGACCATACTGCAGCAATGGACATTATCGCTCAGCTACATGCATCAGTTCTTCTCCGCTCATCTCTCAGAATGGCTGCTGGGGAGCTCACCAAGAGAGCTGCTTTGTGATGTGTGTGTGTGTGTGTGTGTGTGTGTGAGCATGATTGTGCATGTGTGCGTACAAGGTGTATTTGTGTGTCTTTTTGTGTGTATGTATATGCGTGCGTGTGCTTGTGAATTTGTTGTGTGCGCACTTTTGTGTGCATGTGTACGGTACTTGTATGTAGTGTTTGCGGATGTGTGTGCATGCATGTAAAATGACATTTAGCGAAATGCGGCAGCAAGACAAGAAACATCTGACTCATAATTGGAGTGCCATGAAAGAAATATGACCATGAATCTGTATTAGGCTTACATGATCAGCTTTAACCCGGTGGCAGGAGCAAGAGGCATGCTCAGCTAGCACTCCCACCTTACCACCCTGAAGGCTGATTACAACACTCCAAATGATACTTCACAAAAAAAATGAGAGAGGGAGACACAGCACATTCAAGGGGAGCAAAATCGATAGGCCACATCTCTCTCGTCTCCATCAGAAGAGAGTCTCAGGATGAATCTAGTTCAACCACAGCAGTCATCTCAACGTCCATGGAGGACAAAACACAACTCTTCCTCGGTCAGCCTCCTCCTCCTCCTCCTCTTGACATGTGCAGCTCTCAGAGGAGCCACCGCCAAGGTGAGGCTAACAGCTCCTTAAATTAACAGCTGCTGACAAACTGGCCCAAATCTGAGGCTGAAGCAATATTCTCTACAAATACAAACCTGGAAATATCCTTTCACAGTCACAGTGTTTGTAGTCTATATGCAATCACTCTAAATGTAAAAAAAAAAAATGTGTGAGGGGAGAGATCAGCTATGTCAGAGAGATGGATGGAATAGGTACAAAGCTTGGGTAGTCTGCTAACAAACTCCATTTTGTTTTGCTGCAGCTGTTTCCATGGAGCTCTCTCTCTCTTTCGCTCTCTCTCTCTCTCTCTGCCTCTCTCTCTTTCGCACACACAAGTGTCTGAAAGAGGATTCAGCTGTGTGAGTCAATCCGCAACCAACCGCAATTCAGCCCCCTCTCTCCCTAACAGACTCTTCTACCCCTCTCTATCTCTCTAGCATCACGCCCATCTCATCACTTTGCGTTTTTTCCCCCCAACCTCATTACAATAATTTCTTAATTTATTCTAAACCTCAGTCACAACAACAAACACACATTCAGCACACTCAATTACAGTGATTTTGATACACGAGCACCACGGCAACGAGAAGCAGGGGAACCAATCCATGTATTTACTGTGCTGTTTTCCCTCTACCTGTTTTGTACTGTATGTGGCAATCAACAGCACTCATTACAACTAGCCGGCCTACAAAGATGCCCCAGAAAAATGTCCTTGGAGAAGGAGGTGAGTAAAAAAGAGGAAAAGATAGAGTGGTGCTTACCGAGGACTCCGACGCGGTAGTTGAGAGTGATAACGATGACATTTCCGTAGCTGGCCAGGACGCTGCCATCGATCATGTTGCCCGTACCCTCCATGTAGGATCCTCCGTGGATGTAGACCATCACAGGCTTGGCCCCAGTATCTCGTATGTCTGCAAGAGTGGCCATCATTAACACATTCACATTGCCGTCCTCCCACTCCGATCAAGGGTCAGCTCAGACACAGCACATGGTGGGCAAACGCCACAAACACACAGACAGACAAACTGACAGTCACCTCCCAGATACCAGCTACAAGGATACAGTCTGCTGGCCCGCATGTGGAAATGGCAAAATATTTTCCATTATATCTGCTCTATAAGACATAAATTACTGTCCACTCATTATGTTGAAAACAAGTTGAACTCTATTATAATAATTGGCCATCTCTGCTGACAATGCAGCATGCTATTTACCTCATATAAACCAAACTATTAGGGTTCTATTTGGTTTTGTGTTGCCTTCCAGGAGACAGACCCATTTCCGAATATAGACACGCAGGAAGCCATTAGGGAGAATAAAGAGAGAGGTACTCTGACACATCTCCTAACCAGGGAGAAGGCTAATCTGGCTTGACAGTGATAGGAAAACGCACCGGCTAATTACACAATGTTACCGTGGGCCTCCTTTTTACACAGCCCTATCTCTGTGCAACAATTTATTTGCCCGGTCTTGCTTGGCATTGCCGGCAGTTAAATTTGTGCTTCAGTTTTGGTAAAACGTTGTTTATTTTATCCCCAAACCAGGGCTTGATACCCAGCTGGAGCGACACTCCAGCCAGATAAAGCGCGTCCAGAGGCAGGGGGAAGAAAAAAGCCTCTGTGTGAGGAATAGACTGAATTACTGACTGGCTAGCTAGAGCTGGGAGACAAGACAAGAAACTCTCTCTCATTCTCACTCCTGCTCCCCCTCTCTCTGTGTAGCTTCTCGCCTTCCCCTCCCTCACTTTGTATCGCTTTCACTCACAGGCTCTCCCCTGTCTCTCCCCGTTTCTCTGCCTCCCTCCCTCCCTCTCTCCCTCCCTAGATCGGAAGAGCGTCG
>OMOV01101608.1:0-10136 GCA_900312565.1 Beryx splendens | reverse complement strand
TATTGTTGTGCAACAAAAATACACAACAGACCAAGAAGAAATGTGCCATTTTTTTCTGAAAAGGTGAATGTTTGGATGAAAAGTATGAGGTTTCTACAGACCACTGATGAAATACACACATACACCACCAGTCAAAAGTTTGGACACACCACATTTTTATTTATTTGTACAATTTTTCACATTTTAGAGTAACAGTAAAGGCATCAAAACTATGAAATAACACAAATGGAATTATGTAGTGATCAAAAAAGTGTTAAATCAAAACTATCTTATATTTTAGATTCTTTAAAGCCTTGATGGAGAGGCAAAGGCTTTGGAAATAAATTCATACATAGGATCAACTTCACTATTTATATTTGTCTAAAAAACACATTTCAAGCATTTAAGCATAAGCCTTTAGATCAAAATGGCTTTATGATAATGAAAAACATAGTACATTTAATCAGGTGTGTCCAGACTTTTCACTGGCAGTGTACTGTACACAATGTTGGCAAAAACATACCTAAAAATGACTGCATACACGCAAAGCTAACTCTTCCTCCACACTGTTCTGCCTGTAATCCCAAACCAAAAAAAATGCTCTGGCAACTCCACCACGCTCTCACACAGCACTGCAAGAACGGAGAAACCCAAACGTCGGTGAATTAAACCACAGCAGAGTAACTCATCTAAAATGCCCACAAGGAGATGGCTTTATTCATATTCATAGGAAGTGTTGGGGGATGTTATTTTTAATATGGCATTAGCATTGCCCTGGGAGGAGTGTATCAGCCGCTGACTGCTCTATAGCAATCACACACACATACGCACTGATGTCGGGAGACCTAGATGGAGAGCTGCAGGCATGAGGGGAGAGAGAGAGAAAGAGAGAGAGCGAGGGGCCGAGACAGAGTTGGGGAAGAGGCAGTGAGTGGATATCGAATAAGAGCGAGATCGAGGGAAGCTGAGGGAGAAAGAGAGAGAGAGAGAGAGAGTGAAAAAGGGAAGGCAGGAGCGAGTGAAAGCTGAGGAAAGAACCCAGCGAGAGCAGTTAAGAGAAGAAAAAAAACAGAGGAGGGGTAGAGGTGGGGGGAGGTGGGAACAAAAGTACAGTGCCTAGCGACTCAGCGGCTTTGTCTTTTATTTGACTTTGACCAAGCAGAGATGGGGAATGCTAGGTGGTGCAGTGGCAGCTGCCGCATGTTAAAAAGCTGTACTGAGCCCTATAGAGAGACGGTGTGTGTGTTTGTGTGTGTTTGTGTGTGTGTATGAGGAGGCGGGGGCATCTTAATGCCCTGTCTGCTGCCTATTGCTTCTATACAGTGGGCTGTATGGAGCCCTTTTGATCTGTGTATCGACAACAAAGGCGGGGCGGGGGGCGGCTTGGAAGAAGAAAGAAAGAGAATTGATGGCAGAAGAAAGACGAGAGCAAGGACAAGAGCAGAGACTGGAGCAGAAGAAGCCCTCTGTTGTGAGCGTGTGGTGTGTGGTTGGAAAGCGATGCTGTTTTTGTCTAGTTGGTGAATAGTCCCAGCTGCCCTGCTCCACATGGCAGTGCTGTGCTATGCTTCTCCACAACCAATGTCTTTTAATTTGTCTAGTCAATTCTACTCTGCATTTTGATGTATTACAGTGCAATGCCAGAATCCTACAAATAAAACAGAACTGCCTTTAAATATTTAAACCATTACAGAAAGAGTAAGCCAAAAAGGTTGAGGGTGGCATATTCAGTATGCCCGAAATGAAGATGTATTGATAATGTTGTTCACAGGGAGGGAAGATCCCCATCAGATGGACCGCTCCAGAGGCCATAGCTTACAGGAAGTTCACCTCGGCCAGCGACGTGTGGAGTTACGGCATCGTCATGTGGGAGGTGGTGTCATACGGAGAGAGACCTTACTGGGAGATGTCCAACCAGGATGTGAGTCACACACACGTGCTTACAACTAACTCCTACAATGTTCCAATTACAGTGTTCGCCATCACAGAAGCCCCTCTTCATCTCGTCAGCAAAGCAGCAGCTGCTGTCTGTGCTTTCTGTAATACTGATGAACTGAATGTAGAACAAAACTGTCTGCGTCCCAAATTTGTGAGATGATTCCTCACACCCCCCAAAAGAGAAAGGTATCCAAACAGTTCATGGCAGGGGTGGATTGCAGCAGTACTGCACTGTTAAATGTTGTGCATGCAGTAAAAAGTGTCATTTCTACATTGCCTGCATCTTTTAAGTCTCCATGAAATGAAAAATTCCAACTTCAACCTTCCTCTCCCAGACTAATGTTTAATTGGTTTAGACTTTTGAATGATTCCTCACTGTGTTATATCTCGCCCCAACATCCTGTTTCAACATGAAATACATAAAATCAAGGAAGCAAATATGCCATTTCATATGGTCTGTAAGAGACCAAAGCCACACTTTTATTTTCAATATCCAGAATAGAAGAATTCCGAGAGATGTAGTTTAAGGGAATTTTCCTGGACATTTTCCTTTCCCTCTCTTGTGGAGATCATAAAAGTTGATCTTTGCCTCTCTCTTCTTCCTGTAGGTGATCAAAGCAATAGATGAGGGCTACCGTCTGCCTGCTCCAATGGACTGTCCTGTGGTGCTTCACCAACTCATGCTGGACTGCTGGGAGAAGGGGCGCAGTGAGAGGCCAAAGTTCGGCCAGATCGTCACGACCCTGGACAAGCTGATCAGAAACCCAGCCAGCCTCAGAGAGCTGGCCAACAGCTCAGTATGGTCAGTGGAAGGAAGCTATGAATTAAACACTCTCACTGCCACATGCACAGAGATTAAATGAGAAAATCTCTTTATAATTAAAAAAAATAATGAATTACTCTATGGAATCATCGTCGTCGGATCTGGATTAGATTATAGGCTGGTGCGCCTGTAGAAGACATAATCAATGCCTTAGATCTACATTCAGTGTCAGATATTATGCAAAGTAGAAAATGTCATCTTTTTTCAGTAAAATCACATTTTCAATCTTTTTTTCTGGTTTGACTGTTTCAGTAAAAACTACTGACATTTAGAATACCCCTAGCTGTATTGGATGAAGCACACTTCCATAGGGATATCATTATGTTTACATTTTACATTTTAGACTTATAAATGAGTGCTATAGCTGGATATGCTTCAAGTCCTCATTCAACATCATTACAGCCAAGAGCAAACAAAAGAAATTCTAAACACAAAGAATAAATCCCAACACATCTCAAAAGACGTTACTGAGCCAAGCGACAGAAGTTGGAGAACCACTACAACATAGACACCATGTTTAACTCAGTGAGAGAGGAGGGTGCTCTGCTCAACAGACTACTGAACTGGGCACAACTTGAGGTGCAGTGCAAATATAAGTGCGGGCGTAATTAGTCCTGCATGTGCAAGTTATTTACTGAGCCACACATCATTTATTACAATTGCAAGTAAGCAAATATGAAGTGAACCAAATGAGTAGGTCTAAGGTTTAAGTGAACTACATTACTATTTATGTTTTTAGCAATTTTCTGTTCACAGTGATTTTCAGTCTTGTTGCTGGTGCAAAATAAACTTTGCATTCCCACCGACAAATGTGACAAAATGTAGATACATTACTGTGGATGAGTGTTACCCGGCTACTCAGTGTGCTGCAGAGTTTTTATAAATGGGTTTACCCATTTACTCAATTCACACTAATTATGTTTAGATAATAATTATAATTAGCCTATAATTAAATATTAAAAGTGAGCATGCACCGAGTTGTTTTCTCCACAAAGCAAATACAAAAATTAATGCAATAAAGAGCTTATCGCTTTTCTTGCCCAGTCAAAATGTCCCAAACCTAACATTGTAATACTCAATTACAATTCCAAATTGACTTTTATTCCAACTAGGTTATTATTTATTGGCCTAATGAAAAGTTAAGTACATTTAGTCTATTTTCCTGTCACTCTTTGGTGATGCATCCACTGAGCTACTGCCACTGCAGCCATGCATGCCTGTTTGCAAACTTTTAAGACATGCTTTTCCTAATATTTGAAATCCACGGATAATCAACAGATAACAGCCAGTCTCCATCCCTGATGTCCTCCTTTTGTTTTGCACTTTAGCTTTTGAACATCCCACAAATGCATATGCAATAAGGAAAAAGCACAAAGAACAAAGAACTGACCCATTTTTTTCAACAGCAAATGCCCTGTGCACTGTGTTTATAGATCAGAAAACACAATTTTTCATTTGCTATTTGATTTGCTAGAGCAAACCTACAAAAGACAGTTAGCCTATAGAAACTGAAGCCGAGGTGGTCAGAGGGTATCTACACACAGAGCCCCAAGTCTACTGAGCAGATAAAAGCAATTTCACAACACCTAATTGCAATTCTAAGCACAGATAATTAACCTCAGCCCAACACCACAACAGTTATTTAGCCACTCTAGGTGACAGAACTTGAGCTAATTTCAGTTAGTTTCACCTCCTGAGTGGATCGCTAAATTGAGTTGTAAGTGAGTGTGCTTTGTCTCCAGCAGGCAGGACCCATCCACCCCAGAGTTCAGTGTGAGCACGGTGGACGAGTGGCTGGAGGCCATCAAGATGGGCCAGTACAAGGACAACTTCTCCACTGCTGGATATGTCACCTTGGACTCCATCCTCTACATCAGTGTCAGGTAGTGTGGGGGGCTGTTGGATGAAATACTTATATTCCAATTGAAATCCATGAAAATTTGAAATAACAGAATAAAAGTAAAATAACAAATTGAAAAACTGTGTCTCTGATATTGTCAAAGTACTTAAACATGTTTTGTCTATACTCGCTCTGTCCTCGTTCTAGTGAGTTGGGTAAGATGGGTGTGACTCTGGCGGGCCACCAGAAGAAGATCCTGTCCAGCGTGCAGAGCCTGCAGACCCAGGGGACGCACGTCCAAGTATAACAGTTTCCCCATAAACACACAGAGCCAAAATGGACGCTCCCGTTAAGAGATTCCCCACTGAAATGGAGCCGTAATGGATACTCTGCGCTCGATCCCTCCATTGATTTTGAGACACTGAGATGGAGACAACATGGACGCTTGGCTCCTTCACCTTCTTGCAGTTTTCCCTGTCCTCGATGGGCACAACCGGCTTTAGCACTCAGAATCCCAGCAACACGACCACCATTACAGAGCAACAGAGAGACACGTGTCCAACAGGCCACATGTAGAGCATCTCAGACCATTTCACATCATGTCAGCTCAACAAAGCAAAAGAAAAAAAAAAGATTCTTAATAAAAAGAATGACAAAAAATAAATTAGAATATAATTATCATCACTGTCTGTGAAGTGTACAGTTGGTTTTTACTGTCATTTTTCTTTTTTCTTTCTCGAGAATAGCTTTTTGAGTTTTCACCTTGAAGAGCTTAAAGAGGTCAGAAGATATGTATATGTGTAGATATATGTTTATATGGGCTGTGTGTCCCACAACCGTAGAGATGGACCTAACGTTTGTATTGGTGGTAAGGTTTATATTGGTGGACCTTAGGAGTTATTACCTAGTACATGTACGGCCCCTCCCCCTGCTCTCTGTATACAGAAAGCCACTGAGCGAGCCAAGACGTCGAACGACATGAATGTGTGGGGTGATGGGTACGGAAAAAATGGACCTGTTGAGATAGAGAGGGATGTAGCTTTTGCTAGCATATGTAAGACGGAAGTATGAGTTGTTTGAAGATGTGGTATTTGATCAGGACAAGGGCTTCCCGAGCGACTGCTCTCAGACACACTTCCATAGCAACTAGCCCCGGTGCATGTTTGCTAGTTTGCCTGCACTCATGATGTAATTTACTGCAAAGAAACAGCAGAAGCTGCTTAAGATGCAGTTAGCAGGGTGAAACTTTCTTTAAACACCACTGTCTGTTCCCAACAACACTGTCTGTTCAACTACCACAATGACATCATGCTGTTGAGGATATTGCTAGCTCATTGCTAGACTATGATAGAAATGTTGGCAGATAAATTCAGTTGTCAGCTGAAAACTTCAGCCCTTCAGTCAATAGCATTGCCCTGTTATCGTTGAAGAGTTTGCCTTCCCATGTTTCAGGTGTGTTGGAAAGTTGTAGTGTTTTGTGTAGAGCAAAGGTGATGCAAAGAGTCGTGACAGAGTTGACACAGTGTAGAACGTGTATCTGTTTCTCCAGTGTTGTGCCATGTACAGTAACCTGGAAATATTCGCTCCAGCATTCCCACCATACTCTTCCCCTTCAGTTGCCATGGCTGAATAGTTGCAGAAGGTCAGTCACAACAATTACAGTCCTTTGTTCAAATAGTCTACATGGAAAAGGAAGGGAATTATGAAAGCAACAGACCCTTTTCCAACAAGATGGAATATACGCAGTGTTGATTTTCAGTTGTGCCACTTCGAGAGGGTAAATTTTACTTAGAAAGATGATTTGTGTGTGTGTGTACAGTCTCACTTTCTTGTTAGCAGTCATGCCAACCTATTGCAAACATCCCTAGATACAAACCAACACCCGGGAGGTTTTAAAGGTGAACCTACAAAACAATGTAACAGCAAAAAGCAGAGACATTGGTTTGTTGGTTTTTCCCCTATTGTGGGGAAAACTGCTGCTTTTGACATGAGGCCAGTTACAAGGTTAGATTTAAGCTGGGGATACACTAGACAGCTATTGCCCTGATTTTAACCAGGATTCACAATCGGGCCGAGTCTGTCCTGGTCTGCACTAGCCTGCAGATTTTGGAGCAGTCAGTGTGGCCAGTTGACACAGAAAATCTGTAAGTGTATGAGAGGTACAGACTCTAATCGACAAGTGTGTGAGGGCAACAGATCTATCTCTTGCCTCCCGATGTGAGTCGGTGCCACTACGATTATATCAAACATGTTTGATTTTTTCAAGCGGAATCTGGACGCAGTCGTGGAGTGTGTGCTCGTCAACAACTCAAATGCAAATGGTTCCCGTCAATAGCCAATGAAAAACTATGAAGCTATGCCATAACAAGCCAATACAGTGTTTAGCCCACACCAAGGAGCAATCAGCTAGTTAATTCTTCCTACACTAAATTTATAGATAGGCCTACCGATCGTTCTGGTACCAAGGCAGACAGGGAAAAAAATACAGGGAAGACTCAATTATTGATTCCACAAAACCTTGACTGCCAGATGCCGATTTTAGACCGGAAAGTCAGGTTTCATAATTATTATTTATTAGCCTACATGTCCGGTTGGTAGTCCCGACCGGACAATGTAAATGGGCAGTCCGGTTTGCATAGTAATCATCTGGCACCGACATCGCCTACAAACCTTCTGTTCTAGCTTTGGCTCCATTATGTAGCAACAGGTATTTGATTCACATTTGCTGCTCACCTCCAGCTTCCCTGCCGTCTGTGCAGTCCAGACTGACTTCCACACCTTTATCTAAATGCGTTTTGGGTCTGTGTATTTTTTGGTCATTCTATTTTCCTCCCTCTCTGCTTTTCTCTCTCCTTTCCGCTTTCCAGGCCTTGATGGTGTTGAAAGACGCACAGATCTATATTCAGGTCGCAATCCCAAAATGGGCTTTCTTAGTTTTTGTTATTTTATTTTCTGTTTTACAAAGGAGAAGAGGGAAATCCAAGTCCTTTGTAAATGTTGTATCTGCCGTTTCTCACCAGGAAAACGGACAATGCCTTGTATATGTCGGTTTTCCATTTTTGGATTTTGAAAATGAAAATGAAATCATCATTCGTTTTACATTTTTTATTTTCTGTTTCTGAAAAGAAAATAGAATGACCATGCAGATGGTCTTTATTCCATGAAGATGGTGGCACAACAACAACAGCAAGCTCTAGTACCCATAAAAATGTATAATGTGAATTTACAGTATAACTATGCTGTATCCCCTGTTTGCTTTGCTACCGGCATCTCGTAGCGTACCGCGGGCGCTCGTGGTTTCATGTGAGTTTGGTGCGTCCAGTTTGGTTCAGTTGCAGTGACAAGTCGAGTAGTGTGTGATCCCTCATCTGGCGTAGCCGTTCAGTGTGTGATCCCCAGTTTTTCAGTCATAAAAAGTCTGCAGCAGCCAGTCGGTTAGTGTATATGCCCAGTCTTTTCATAATCTGTTAGCATTTTAAAAGTTGTGTGGTGTATCCCCAGCCTTAATGGGACCCTCTCTGTGCGCACTGCATTGCACTGAACCTGCTTTGTGTATTTCCAAATCCAGTTTTATTACAGTATGTGATACTCTATAGGACCAACAGCAGCATACAGTACAGTATATATGATTGTACCATAGTGTAAAATATTGTACAGTGTTGATTTCCAATGTTAGAATGTTTGTAATGATAATGATGACGATGACTATGATGTACTTTTATTGTGAAAAAGAGATTTCTGGAGAACTCGTGTGGGGGCGGGTCATATAGGAGAAACGTGACAGGTGATTCGCTGGTCTGAACAATGGAATGTAGCATGGGTGCGAAGCTTCAGCTTTGATTGACAGGTGACAATGACTGCAGTTTCTACCGTAGTGTTCGAATGAGTAGAATGGACTTTCCCTCTCAATACAGTCATTGATACACTGGCTTAATGAACCAATTTGCATACCCACCTTAACAAACCGCTTTGTGTGCCCAATGTGGGCTCTACTTGCTGGTGGTATGATGCCCTGCCTTCATTAAAGGTACTGCTGTTTTGTCATGTATGCCTCACACAACAATCTGACTCTGAAGGTGGTAGTACATTCTACTCTTTCTGACTCTATGATTTCACTCTAGCGGACTACTCTCAACCGCTGGCCTTTTAGATGCCTTATTTACTGAGCTATCGTTCTTTTCTGTTGCCCTATAGAGGCGATGTTAGGAGTAAAGTGTATATAGTATTTATCTGTGTTCTTGAGGTGACCTCACACCAACACCCTGGTTTTGTAACATCCCAGAGACCCCCAGTGGTAAAGCTGTTTTGTCCTGAAATGTTAACTTCATTCTTAAACCACCTGCAAAGGCTGATATTGAGAAATTGACAGAAATACACTCATATTTATGACTGAGTGATAAGATATTCACGGCTCAAGATGACATCATGCAGATTCTAGAGGTCACTGAATTCCTGCTGGGAAACAGACGTCCTGTGAATCATTAGACAATTTGACATGTTTTGATTGCGCAAGTAAACGTGCAAAATACTTAATGTAATGTTGTCAAGGTTGCCAGGAAAAGGCAAACCATCAGCCACATAACTTGGGTACATACATTTTGATATTGTCCTCCTTTTTACAAGCTGGTTCACCACTCCCACCTTAGCAATCTTCAGAGAATGCAGAAATCATAACCTTATATAGGTTCTGGCCCTCAAAATGATCCCAGGTTTTGTGTCACTATCCACCCTATCAGAATTCGTTATGTGAGTTGGTTTGCCTCATCTCAGACAGAGTTTATGTCCTCCATCCCCCACCAGGTATGTATTGTAAATGTTCCTGAGTGATTCTCATTGAGACTCTCTCTCTCTCCCTCTCTTTCTCTCTCTGGCCACCATACAACGCTCATTTGTTTCCATGGCAGGTTTCTATGCGCTGCTTGTTCTAAAGGGTGTAGGCATTCTAATGTCCTTCATGTTGCTGTAATAAATATGCTAATATTTCTAATTTCTCACCTGAAGCCTGCAGTGTCTTTCTTTCACACATTCTCTGCTCTTCCTTTCTCTCTGTCTCTCTCACACACACACACACACACACACACCGCTAATACACTTACTCACCTGCGCTTTCAGAATTCCACCGGGACTTACAGAATATGACGGCATACTATTCATAGCGCCTTTACATGAAAGCAATGTAAAGACTTCACTTCATTATCTTTGGCTGTGTCACAAAGCCTGAAGGTGGCAAATCTGGTTTCGCGGCGCGCCTGACTGGTGTCCCAGAAAATAAGTGCATGAGTGGGGAATTCAAGGACAATCTCATTTTCCCCTGCTCTGCATTAATGGTGATAGCGGTGGTGAAATTCCCATCATAACATTCTTGAATGACAAAATATGGCCATCTTGCAACCACGTCTTCATTATCAGTGTGTGTGTGGGTGTGTGTGGATGTGGGTGTGTGTGTGTGTGTGTGTGTGTTCCTAAGTGAGAGATAATTCTGTCTCAGGGGAGCGGCGAGGCGAGTGAACCCTGGGCTTGCATTACCCCTTAACGCTCTCACACAAGTCCTGTCAT
>OMOV01101572.1:0-10070 GCA_900312565.1 Beryx splendens | reverse complement strand
ACACCTTTAAGTACTAACCTTTCGATTCATCGCATTATGTGTTGCAAATAACGTTCTAGGCAGGTTACACGTTATGTGCAACACATAATGCGATGAATCGAAAGGTTAGTACTTAAAGGTGTTGCATTAAAAATCAATATTGTCAACCATACTGTCTACCATATTTGCCAACCTTCAGAGTCCAGAAATAGGGAGATTTTCCAAACCAAAGCCGGGGTCTAGTGGTCCACACCCAGATTCACAAACCGTACTTCCTGCATTCTGGTGACTTTTTATGTATAAAATAACAATGTAAATATAGTACAAAGAAAAAAGGAAAGCTGTTGGTTGCACTCAGACGAAGGTCAGTTGGAATGCAGGTGCAAAATTCAAATTAATTCAAATGATTGTAAACAAGGAAAACAATTCTGCACACTGCAAGTAAAAGGCCAGTGTGCAGAATTATTTTCCTCTTTTTCTAATATATTATTAAAACAGCATCTGCTTCTTTGCAGTATTCATAGTGTTCTGTTACACCACCACACGGCCATCTTGGTAGGAAAATAACAGGTGACTGTAATAAATTAGCAGGTGATCTTAATCAAATGATAGCCACAGCCAATGAGCTGTGACATCATGGGAATACTATGAATACCGTCGGCTCCAACTACCTGCCAATTTACTAACTACTGTATGTGAGACTACATTTTTGGTCATCAATGCATTTTGTTAACTGTGATGGTGTAGGACCTAGATTTTTTTGTGATGCCATTTTGAACAAATATAGTAAAATGAGCAGATTTTGAAATTTGATCAAAAAAGAAAATCAGGAGAGATGACACCATGGGAGAATGAGTCTCCCAGGAAAATCTGGATAGCTGGCAAGTACAGTTGTTTTGTGCCACTCAGCGATGGTCTCGTTGTTTAACAGTAATTATGCAAATGTCTCAAAATGAATGTGGTAATGATTTATTGATGTTAAAATGCTACACATAGCACCTTTAATGTGAAGGCTATTTCACTTTGCTTTTCCAGGCACTCCAGAGTATTATCAGGAGATTTGACCTCTCATCTCAGGCTTTCCAAGCACATCATCTCTCCCTCTGACTCTAACGTACCCAGGCAGCGTCTGGAGTAGCTGTGAGGCAGATTCAGAGGCTCTGAGCACCAGACGGCCTCCCCTCCTGTAGGCTGCAGGGCTGCCGGGGCTCGGGGGACTGGAAGTCAATGAAACCAGGCCTAATTTAGCCTCCCCTCCTCCACTAGCTGCCAGGAACCAGAGTGAGACTTCTTCCCTTTTTAGGGCTCCCTGGACACTGCGGCCTGCAAGTGGCACTACTGCATACCAAGCTACACTAAGGAGAGAGAGAGAGAGAGAGAGAGAGAGAGAGAGAGAGAGAGAGAGAGAAAGAGAAAGAGAAAGAAAAATCTGTTTACTTAATATAACAGTTTATTTCATTTCATTTTATTTGACTTTATTTCTATCTCATGTTTGAATCTATATTTTGGCAACATGTGCACATGTATGTCATGTCAATAAAGCTTATTGAATTGAATTGAATTGAGAGAGAGGGAGAGAGAGAGCTAGAGAGAGGAAAACAGAGAGATAGGGAGAGAGAGAGAGAGAGAGAGAGAGAGAGGAGACAGTAGAAGTTGCAAGCATCATTTTAATTATTATCTGTGCAGGTCTAAAAGTCATAACCTAGCATCGTAAGAAGCACACTCACTTAAGCCCTCATTTCTTTAAATTACTCATGGACCAAGCATATTTAACCGGTCAGGTGGGAAAGGTTTACAAAACCATACGGTACCATTATACCTTTACACCACCGATAAACACTTTGAACAGACACACAGACAGCCTGGTGCTGTGAGTCAGACACCGGTGTCCAGCGCCCACTGTCACAACAGCTTGCCTTCATATCACACCACTAATTAGCTGTGAAGAGAAGACTAATCAGGAGGCCTATACTCACACTATCCACTCAGCCAGGCCCCGACACTGTCATGTAATGTTTAATAACCCTGCACTGAGACTAGAGGCTGCCCGCCCCGATGTGGGTCCTGTCTGCATTGTGATCAGGCTGCTTTTCATCTGAGAGAGAGAGGGAGAAAGAGAGAGAGAGAGAGAGAGAGAGAGAGAGAGAGAGAGAGAATGTTGACACTCAACTTGAAAATGTACAGTATTTTAATTAATTTTTCATTTGGTACTTAGGTTTCACAGTAATATATTTTCTTCCCAACTTGTTTGGTATTAATGAAATGAGACCTGAAAAAGACCCGGAATTGAATTATCACTTAAATGCATAACCAAATCTGATTAAAACAGCACAATACAACTCAATGCGCTGATGTATGTCCTCTTTGAAGGCCAAGAATCGCACTGAAAAGTGAAATGAGAGTTATTTCAGCAGGGCGAGCTGGAAATGCCACTGTGCAAGCTTATGAAAATGATAGACACGTCACTATTTATTAACCATGGCAGCCCATGTATTCAAAATAAATGGATTAGATGAGGATTACTCATTGCGCCTCTATTCCCTTCCCATCGCAGTGTTTTCTACTAGTGATGTGACTACACATGTATTATTTAAGACAGTGATCACATAAGCCATGGTATGAATACACAATAGGATTATCTATGGTGGCGTGTTAAAGTCTCATCTCTGCCCCCCACCTCCCACCCCCTTTGGGGAACTGACAAAACATGGCTGCCGTTTTACTGCGAGTGTATGGAATAAGCCCAATTCACACTCACATAATCCCATTAATCCCATTCATGGTCCCTGTCTGACCGCTCTGCATAATGAGGAGAAAAAGGCGACAAGGACAATATTTATTAGTCTATTTTTATAAAGGGGAATTCCTTATGTCAGCATAACATAGATAACTAAATATTTTTTTCAGAAAACTGGTGTTTTAGGAACTCCCTGGGTTTCGGTCAAGATTTTTTTATCCTGCTTCTTACATATTAAAACCCTAGAAATCCAGCCTTCTCACTTCACCGCTCTTCCCCATATTCACAGCGCGGTCTACTGATGCATCTCTAATGGTGAGAGGTGTTCTGCTATCCATCATCATTTACAGAGGCGATAGGATCAGCCACTGTCATCAACCCAATCTGCAGTGGTATTAGCTAGAGGTTACTGAAGTTAACATCAATAAAACATGAAATGTGTTGGAGCTGAACTGGTCCTACCAGTTCAGACTAAAGCTAACTGCCACAATGGTATTGTAATGGATTATACAGGCAGTGATTATAGACAACCAGGAACTAGAGTGGGTCATTCTATGCCATGTTGTGTTGACTTGGCCCTGTGTCAGCCAAACGAGCGCTCTGCTAGAAGCATTACACCTGATAGCAAGGGCTGAATGGTGTCTGTGCAGGACACACTACACATCAGTTCCCTTGACATAACTTCATAACAGGCGAGGATTTGGATTCCATAGGTCTCATAGAGCTGCGTTCATTCATTCATTGGAATTATTATATTGCGATTGTGATATTGCAATGCAGTATACACAGATTTTTTATTATTTTAGATTTTTCAAACATTTTCAAAAGTTTTATATGTTGCTTACAATTTGCTCTGTTTGAATACAATCAAAGTGTAATTTACAGTATTTATGCACCAGAAATTGAGCCCAGCACCTCAATACCATGTTTGAGTCCATTTTGAGCACCCAAAACTAAATCATTAAAATAATGATAATAAACAATTGCAACTTTGTGCAGTTTGGAAATTGAAGTGGTTCATGTTGTGATTTTCTTTTCTCTTTTTGATGATTTGTGCAGCCCTAATGTGTTGCACTGCTTCCTCCACATTGGTTCCTTCAACGGAAAATAGCAGAACTAGTTTAATCAACTTGCCTGAGTCAAAGTTTGACATCAACAGTTATCTAATGCCGAGCTAAATCCATACTATGATTTCTCAGGTGAGCTCCTTTGCCACCAAACATGCTTCATATGAGCAGCTCTCTTACCGGGGCTGAGAGTAAATAGCTCTAGATCAAAAACATCTTCTGTACACCTGAAGACCCGCCACTTAGTAACCTAGCAACCACTGAACTCAACATTGCACCTTTTGTAATTCTAAAACTAGCTAAGATGAGCACCAGACATAATTATATCTCTCCTCAGCCAATCACGTAAGGCCCTGGGCCATAAATAACAGACTGCTCCCCTACAGAGCTCCAGTCTGTGCCGAAAAGTCAACAAACACTTTCTCCAGTAGCGGCATTTGCTCACTATTGGATTCCTCTTGCTCAGAGGAAGACAAACAGACAGGGAGAGAGACTGCGGAAGATATAGAGGACTAGAGAGCGAGAGCGCAAGAGAGACAGCAAGAGAGAGAGAGAGAGAGAGAGACAGGAAAAGAAAAACAAATGTAGCCTATGATTACTGAGTCATAATGAAGGCTGTTAGATGGGACTGGCTATGAGCTATGTCATTAAAGACAGCTGAGTGGCTGGAAAGCCTTGCAGGTCTCTATTTGAAACACTGGCACGCTGGATAGCAAGGACACACAGGGCAGCAGACACACAGCGCTCACAAATAGCTTCTTCCGCCTTTGATTTTCAAAAAGTGATTATAACATTTTGCAAATATTACATTAACGCTGCTGATCCAAATTGGTTCTTAGTAGCAGTCACCCTGTTTGGCCGGGGCTCCGTTTTCAAGCCTAATTACCTTGTGTGTGTTTTTGCCAGACAGCTACTCCACAGCTCTGCAAAACAGCTCGGTCCCCGGGGCCTTATATTTAGATTTTATGACCAATATTGAATTCCGACCCCAGATATTTTCACCGGGGTGATTTAAGGTGTCATTTCGATGGGGCAACAAGTTGTGACCGCAATTACGATCACATCACATCACATGACTGAAAGAGGGCTCTGGTACAGTTGTTCCCTCTGGGTAATGAGAGCTGGGACTGGAGATGTGTTTCCATACTAATGTGTTATGGAGTAACAGAATACACTTTTATGTCTTTTACTTAGGGGATTTGAGAATCCATCTAACCTCTTAGCTTCATATCATCTATAGCTCCTCCTGGTGACAAGCCACAGTGATTAAAAGGCTATAGGTTATATGATGACCAAGCAGTTTCTGAAATATCAGTGTCTATGCTTCCCTTCTAAACTCTCTTAAGGGCAAACATTTAGCTTTCATGGTACTTGATCACACCAAAAGAGTTGCCAACTACATCAAAATACCAGCTCCGTAATAGGATCATCATGTTACATATTCCCTGAGATATGTAAACATGACTGATGGAAGCACCATGAGACATCCTTGGCACGTATCAGATAATAAAAACAGATGTGTCCTACATTTCTCCTGTCTTCCTGTGCTATTCCTTTCATTTGGCACCTCTCAGATGGGGAGGCGACACTTTCTAGACTCCAGCGTGACGTGTCCAGTGAGTCCTGTCCCTGTCCGTCTGATTTAAGGCTCATGGAGGTGCATGTGCTGCCTAGGGTTAGACCGATATATCCATTTGCCGATACTGACTTTTTATTAAATATCGGATATTGGCCAGACTGATATGATGGAGGTTCCTCCCTGTCTATAAACAGTTTATAATGAATAGTTTGTACAATTCATTCATTCAATGTTTAAATACTACTTTGTAATGTTCTTTTTATGTAAAGGCTTGTGTCCCCAAATACCCCCCACTCTTGAATAGACTGGGTGAGTCATCCTGCCTTAAGGCTTTTAAGGGTTAAGGGTTTTAATGGAGAGTTTTAGCATCCCATGATCTCCATATGCTGTTTCAGAGGCTTTTTCACCCTGACCAAGAATCAAATTAGGTCAAAAACACTAAACACTGGTCAGTTTTTGGACTTGCTTTGGCATGGAAATTTGACTAATTTAATATCAATATCACTGAATATCAATAGCCTGCAAAATATGCGCTATTGACAGCTTCAATCCAAAAATATGAGCATTGTCTCGGTCTAACCCTGGCCTTGTTATGTTCTTGACTTTTGCACATACTGTAGGATGTTCTGTGACTTTGATGACATTACATTTGCTGAACTGAAAAATGGATTACTGACTGGTAACGTTGCCTTAAAACAGGAAGAGACACATGCACCCCTCCCAACCTGAAGGACAAAACCGGGCCTAACGCGGAGAGCAGCCTGTCTTGGTTGTTACTGATGCTGGAGGCGGAACAGACTGACCCTCTCTCAGCTCCCCGG
This sequence comes from Beryx splendens, assembly GCA_900312565.1. Lineage (NCBI taxonomy): Eukaryota > Metazoa > Chordata > Actinopteri > Beryciformes > Berycidae > Beryx > Beryx splendens. The sequence continues at coordinate 3,887 of OMOV01101572.1, read as the reverse complement.
ACGTTTTCTTCAAGCCTGCTCTGGGCCTATTGGGATTCTGGTAGCCTACATTCCCTGCTTCAAGGTCGGCACCAGTGGCAAATTAAATTACTGCTCCTGTTTTGTTGTGTTGGCGCCGGGTCAAAAGTAACTTGGCTAAAATGATGAGTGCGGGATTCTGGAGGGGAGCAGCGTTTGTCCTGACCCTCCGGTGTCACGTCTCTGCAAAAGACAGTGGCGGCGATGAAAAGAGCTCAAATCAAAAGCAGTGCCTTAAATTCTGCCTCTGTAATCATTTGCGCGTAAAATCAATTACCTCTGCTTTCAAATGCACCGCTTAATGCCCGCTGTCCTTTGGGTTTACCTTGCTGCTGGACGACGTCATGCGCCTGCATGCTCCTGCAGGAGTGAAGCCTCACGAGGCCGCGTCCCGTGAAGCGCGCGCTACACTGCCATCTGCTGGACAGCTCAGGTATTACCGTTATAGGTGGTAGATAAGTGTTTGTTTTTGTTGTTGTTTTTGTTTTGTCTTGTCAATAAATGTCACTTTCTTTTCTTATTGCTGTTGTTGTTGTTGTTGTTGTTGATGATGAAGATGAATTTGTGTGCTGTGTGCCCAACCACAGTAAAATGACAATTAGAACAACATCACAAATTGCAGCGAGAGTCTCATTTTGCACTATTCACTATGAGTTTTTGTCCCATCTAAGCGTCCCGTGCTAGCTCTCTCTGCAGCAGGGAGGGGAGTTTATCTGTCAGTTGCTGAAGGGGTCGTTATCAGCAGGCAAACAGCTTACACACCACTCTGTGGAATGGGAGGAACTCAGAATATGTAGTGCAGTGTTGAAACACGCCACTCACTCCAACAGGCCACTGCACTTGGCTGCTCAAATGTGTGCCATCGAGATCTGTTTACAATATCACCAAGCCAGTTATGGAACAATGAGTGCCACATGGAGGCAAAACAATGAGGACTTTGCGGTGACACACTGCTGTACCTCATCTGTGCTGTCTGCCTGTGATGATATGTCATTTTCAGAGTTAGATGCACTCTAACTGATGGGCTTCATTTTCAAGGTGGCTGACCTATGGAGGCCCTTCTGATCTCCCACATAACACCGTTGACATGCAATCCTGATCGCTCTAATAGGTGAGAACCTATGAATCTTGTGGTGGAAGAGGATGTTACCTGAGAGAGGGATGGAGGGCAATGTGTCTGAATATAGCCTACTGTGTATTCACAAAGACAATAAGTTACAAAATGACAATTTTGTAACTTATTGTCTTTAATGTAGCCTATTATTGTCATTGTCTAATACTAAAATGATTAGGCCACTTTTCATTCACAATGAATCTCAAGTACTACTTAAAGTACAACTTAAAAACAAAAACAAACAAAAAATAAATAAAGAATAATAATCACTAAACAAATGTTAACAAGAAAAGTAGTTCCTGAATAAGATGATGATGTTGAGAACCAGGACCTCCTAGTGACCTAAGGTTTCAGCACTGATGATGTGTCCAGCTGCATCAGGAGTTGCATGGAAAAACCATATGAAACTAAAGTCTGCTTGAATTAAAAGTAATGCAACTTAAAATGCTGGGTCCTATTTCACTCATAACTCACTTTCTTTCTCCCCTTTCTATCTTCTTTCTCCAGTCTCCATAGACGTAATTAGCCCCATCCATCCTCCTAGAAGACTGAGGACAGACCGTATCGTCTTCTCTATGCAACACAGTACTGCTAAACACCATGTCCTCTGTTTCCCTGCCTCCTCTCAGTGAATCATCTTTTCTCACCCTCACAGTCTTTTATTACTCTGTACACACTGATCTCCATCAGTGTCCATGACACAGAGGCCATGCAAGAAAGCAAGAAAGTGTGAATCCCACTGTGACTAAACCGACAGGCAGAGTCCAGTAAGTGGTCATGGGGCTGGCTGGGACCGTAGAGTGGACACTAGAGAGCAGCAGATACAAGAGAGCAGCACCGTGCACACACTTCCTACATCACATTCATTCAAATGTGTAATTATAAAGCAGCACACACAGAGGCACACACACACGACAGTCATCCATTACACTTGTCTTCAGCGTTTTTTTTTTGTATAAACTAGGTTTGCACTTAAAAAATTAGACACACTGGAAAAAATGGCTTGCAGCCCAAAATATGTGTTATTTACTCCCCTGCTGCCGTTTTGCAATAAATGATATAAACTTCATTTTTGAGTGCAACCCCCTGATTTTTTTCATTGATGGCTGCTCGGTGGCTCCAGCACCAAGCTAAAGTGCTGCACAATGACTTTGACATTTCAGAGTGTAAATCAGGACAAAGTGATACGCCGGCTTTATAGGATTTTATATGAATTGCTGCTGTCTGGAGGCCTGATCATGAGGATATCAGTGTGGGAACTGAGAAGGGTGTGTTTGACATCTGATCCGGCTGCAGCAAACAAGGTCGAGGAATAAGAAGAAGAGGAAGAAAGTGATAGTTGTGATAATAAAAGTTTCTTATACAAAAGCTAAACTTCTAACTCAATAGATTTTAGTTAGGCCTACACTCTCTTGGAGAGTTAGTGTGAGCTTTCAAGGAGAAGCAGCTCTCCCTATATCACCTTGCAATAGCCCATGTTAGACCCCAGGCTAAAAGCCAACGCCTCACTGTCTGGATTGCCTATTGTTGCTTTACGTTGACAGAGTGCATGAATATTTAACAGGAGGAGGGAAAGTGGTAGGCATCCGATCACGAAGAAGAAAATAACACTCTCTCCGTCACGTGACCCGACTGTCAATAGTCTGATGACAGCTAGATTGCTTCCTTTTGATTGGTTTACTTCTTCTTCTTTTTTGTTGATACCATTCAATTCTCCGCTTTGGCCAACTGGCAGGCTTTGAAATCACCGTGGAATGATATTTAAAAACAGGAAATAGAAAGTGTTGCATTCACAGACGGTCTGTGTTACAGGTCTGCCGGGGTGGTGTGGCCAGCGGGGTGCCGGTGGGACAGGGGCAGACGCGGTGGGAGTGTGTGTGTGCAGTCAGCACCATGGACAGCGAGCAGAGGATCATCCAGGTGATCCGACAGATGCGCTCGGAGATCAGAAAGCTGGAGCTGGAGAACATGGGCCTGAGGAGGAGGGCTGGGGCTCATTTCCGAAAGAATGCAACAGTTCCCGTCCTGGCGGCACAATACAGAAGTAAGCTGAGATCATTTTTTATAGCTGTTAAGTCTGGCAGCTGTCAGGGCAGACAAAACACTACAATATCCCTGTAATGCTCCTATTGGGATTTATGGCCTTATCATACTCCATGGTATTTTTTTTAGTCCTCTATGGTCTAATATTCCAGTTGTATATCATTCCTACATGGACTTAGTTTTGCTGTAACATTTGTATAGATCCTTTTAAAAATTATAGTTCTTTTTTTGCAAGAGGTGAGAGAGTAGTCTTTCTCTTAATTCTGTTCTTTCTCTTGATCGGATTATCCAGAGAGCATCGTCATGACAGTGAGAAGATACTCAGTCTTCCAGCCTTTGGTCAGTCAGCGGTGGAATCTGCAGCTGGCCACTGCAAAGAGTGAGAGGTGGCGCATACAGAGGACCTCTGCTGATAACGACACTGCGCTGCTGGAGAACAGCACAGATGAGAATGAGCACGGACGGTCAATCTGACATTGACAGTATGGCCTGCAACAAGAGTGGTCATGATCATTTCTTTCTCTCTTAAAAAAATATTCTAGCTTGGGTTGGTTTATTGGCTTTCAAGTCACCTACTTATTCTGCAAGCTCTCGATATGGTGGTCTGGGCACGTGGGAAGTCCTAACTCACTAAATAAAGTGTTTCTATCATTGGTCTATTGCCTACTGTCTTGTCAATCCATTTCAGGCCAATAATTAGTCAGTTATTCAG
>OMOV01101510.1:0-28715 GCA_900312565.1 Beryx splendens | reverse complement strand
CGCAGCACACCTGGGCATCTGGGGCAGGGGAGGAGCCTGAGCTGGAGCGAGAGGTTGAGAAATACCAACTACATATAGCTGGGCTCACCTCTATACACAACATCAGCTGGAACCAGACTCCCTGATAGGGTTGGTCTCTCTCTCTCTCTCTCTCTCTCTCTCTCTGTCTCTCTCTCTCTCTCTCTCTCTCTCTCTGTCTCTCTCTCTCTCTCTCTCTCTCTCTCTTTCTCTCTCTCCCCTCTCTCTCTCTCTCTCTCTCTCTCTCTCTCTCTCTCTCTCTCTCTCTCAGACACACACACACACACACATAGGCGCACACAAGAATGACAGCAGCAGCTGGTGTGACATGGGTGCCAAATTCAGAGGTCAGGCATAAGGACAGGTCAGTTCAGGACCAGCCCTCAACAACTCAGCCACCCACTGTGCACTTCCACTGGACATGGCTCTCGCTTTTCAAACCCATGGCGTCAGGAGCACATAGTGGAATGAGACGAGGTGGAGGAGTTACTGTATTCATGACCTGTGGCTCTTTAAATAGATAGTAATGTAGTGTGGCTGACAGACAGATTAGTACCTTTCACTCAAGAGTGTTTAGGGGAAAGGAAACATATAGCAATGCATAGGCATTATGTAGACACATCTACATAATCTTATTATCATTATCATTATCTCTTTATCTTAATAGCATAGATGGAGTGTGTATGAGGATTACCAGAGACCTAGTGTAGTAAGAGAGAGAGAGAGAGAAGGTCAGATATTTGGAAGTGGCAGGGATTCCCCACAGGCACATCTCTAATGAAAGCTGATCATCTGGAATGACCCACTGAGCAAAGGTCTGTAAAGGACATGACCTGTGGTTCATGTCACTTCCTCTGCTTTCAAGGGACTCATCCTCCTCCGCCACACACAGTACAGTGCACTATGCTGTAGCCTGTAGGCTGTAGTAGACAAATTATCCCTGTGGCTGTGTCTCATTGAGACGGTTAAGAATAACAGGCTTAGCAGCTTAACCAAGGGGCTGCAGGTCACTAAGAGCCTCCTATACACAGGATTTGGGAGACAATGCCCTATAAAGTCCCTCTCTTGTCGTAAGCCAGTCAGACAGTAATTGTGTTATGGTTTCACACGTCTATAAGCCTCCTATTGTCAATTCTGCCTCCAGTCCTACAGCTACTGACGTTTCGTCTTTTCCTTGCCCCCAGATTATTTGCTCTCTCAAGAAAGCTACTGAAGGATAGTCCGTCTCTTTCCTCTCCATTAAGTAACCTGGTGTTGATCCACCTCAAGGCCTGAAATGAGTCTAGACAGACACTAACATGTTCTGGCATGTTCTGCCACATATGTTTACTATAAATAGTTGTGTTGCTACTCATTAAAAGTGAGTGAAATGTTAGACGTTATGCCTATATTCCTAGGGCTAGGTCGCCACAACACCATGACCATAGAGCTGCACTGTGGCAGACACTCTCTGCAATCAACCTCTCACCGCATCTCAGCACCTACACAACACGCACAGTTTGCACATGTGTTAAGAACGCACATATACATGCCTTGGGGCTATTTAGGTTACATGAGGGATGTTTTATGACGGTCAGGCACAGGATGTTTGTTTAATGAGAGGACATATGTGGTTCTCTCATATAGCACATACTGGTATGGAAGCATGGCCTGTCATTGGCCTGAAGGGGAAGCTGGGCTAAGAATGGAGCGTTCGTTCCAGCCCAGATCTGGTTCTCATGTCACGTGCTCGGTAGCCTCAGTCCAAAACCTCTGAGGTAATGCCATCAAGAGGGAAAGTATTCTTGGGTGGGTGTAGGGTGATATGGATGTCTGTTTGGGTTGGTATGGAGTGAGGAGGGGTAGGGGGGTAGCCAGCCATTTGACGCTGTTTGGGTTGGTGAGAGAGCAAGAGCGAGGGAGAGAGAAGGCAAGGGTGTGCTGCAACAGGGTGACATAATATTCACTGACTTCTTCAATGCCATGTTGTTTAGGCTGCCCTATGCCTTTCTTTCTGCAACTGTCAACTGTCACACAAATCATCAGACTTATGTAACAGTGCCTCACTCAAGTTCCAGTCCAGTCTGCAGCAACCCAGACGTTTTTCCACAACGGTGTTCCTCGCTGGTTTCTTTCGGCCCTGTAGAATAGACCACCTGGACCCCTTGTAATCCAATTTTTCTCACATCTTCATTTTGTCTCTGTCTCTCTCTCCTCTCTCTGTCTCTCTCTCTCTCTCTCTGTGTAATGAATCTCTATGCTGCTGTTTTGAATATTGAGCTCAAAATAAAATTTCTTTTTCTCCAAACAGTCTGTGGTATTTGAATGGAAACTACCTGGTCATCATGGTCTCTGCCAGTGTCATCTTGCCCCTGGCTCTAATGAAGCAGCTTGGTGAGTAATACTGATATAGACTGACCTCTTGTCTGGTACCTCTTTTATCTGTCCAAATTGATTGTGAACCACATTTATCTGCCCAAAATGACTGTTACCCTGTATTTATGTTCTCCATCATGAATCATGGTGTGAATGAGCTGCTTATAACCTACCTATCTGACTATACCTCTGGTTTACCTCTTGCTTCAAGCAACAAGCAGGGAATTGACTATTGATTGACTATTAGCCAATCAGGTCCTTGTACTCCTCCGGATTTTATGTCTTTGCATTGTTGCTGACAAAGACAATGGTGGAATGCACTTTTTTCACTCATGCACTTGTATTCAAGTACAAGTTTTAGATGCTCATGCTTTAGTTAATTATCTCTATTTTAGGGAACTACTTTTACTCTTTTCAATTTCAAAGCATTCTCCAATTTACCCCATTTATCTCACACGTGCAGTTACTAGTATCTTTTCAAAAAGTTTTGTAACTTTAAAATTGGACAATTTCATTAGAACGATGTATTATTTTGACTTCGAGCTGCACTAACATAATGAGGAAGAAGTAATGGTTTAATACTTCAGTACATTTACAGAACATTTTGATGGAGTGCTTTTCTTCCTTTCATGTAAAAAGTTTGTGCACTCCTCCCACACTGCTGTGGAAACAGCAGATGACCAATTAGCCATCATTGGCCCAGAGATGATCATTCCCTCTCACCCACTGACAGCCAAACTTACTCATTACTACACTAACATGAGCATGCTGCATCTGCTCAGTCATGTGCTGAGGGGACATTTAAATGTGGCCTCTTGGGGGCCTTCATTTACATATCAGACACCTCATTTGTAGAGCAGGAGGAACCTTTTAATGGTAAACAAACTTTATGTGTGTAATCACTCCACTTGTCTTAAACGACACATGAAGGCCCCCTGGACACGTTCAGTTTTCAACCAAGGACCTGTAACGTTAAGGACTGTCATTTTTTCTCTTTTTACAGGTTACCTTGGCTACACCAGCGGCTTCTCTCTCAGTTGCATGGTGTTCTTTCTCACCGCAGTAAGTTGGTTCACTTCACATAGTGTCACGTCATCACAGTGGCTTGCACTCTTTACAAGAAGCTGTATTTGTACTGGCATGTCAACTTGCCACATCTCTTAATCAGTTTCCCACCCTCATCTCTATTTTCAGTGGTATGTGATATTTGGGCTCGATTTGATAGCGGGAAATAAGAGCTGCTGAGAGACTTCAAAAGGAGAGAGCGAGCTTAGAGGCTGACTCACCCTAATCTGCTGTGAAATAGCTTTACTGAGCTTGGCACTGATCTCCAAGAGCTGTTGTTTACTGACTGATTCTCCTTTCATCCTTATATCTCTCCTTTAACTACCTCTGCCTTTCCTCCTTCCGCTTATATTTCTCTTTAGGTTATCTATAAGAAGTTCCAGATCCCCTGCCCGTTTGTGGAGTTTACAGCCAACAGCACCGCTGCCCACCTCAGCCTGAATGCCTCTGCCCACAGCCACGACTACAACAACGGTCTGGTTCACGAGGCGGATGACTCCCACTGCTCCCCACACATGTTCACCATGAACTCACAGGTAGGCCCGCACTGCTGCAGGTGAGCATGCAGTCTGCAAATTTGGATCCCTTTGAAAGTTAATGGCACAGGTCACAAGCATCCAAGTTCACAAACACACACAAGCCTGTCAGTGTTTAATAAAAATTCCCATACAATGTAGCATGATCTGATAGGGATGCTTGGTTGCACCGCTCAAGTTATGTGGTCATGTGTTTCCTCACAGACAGCTTACACCATCCCCATCCTGGCTTTTGCCTTTGTGTGCCACCCTGAGGTCCTGCCTATCTACACTGAGCTCCGCAAGTGAGTCAGCCCTTCATCAGTCCACACTGTGTAACCTGCTCTATTTGATAATGCAGGATGTGTAGGATGTGAGTCATGTGACATTCACCTCACCCTCCATTGTGTCATTTCAGCCCCTCTAAGAAGAAGATGCAGCAGGTGTCCAACATCTCTATCCTTGTCATGTACACCATGTACTTTCTGGCAGCTCTCTTTGGCTACCTAACGTTTTATGGTGAGAGCAATTCCCCTCTGGCATTTTCCCTGAACCTTATATTTATTAAGGGTTGAATACAAAAGTTTATATCAAAATGAGCATGCATAGGTATTTCGTAAAAATATATGTAGTAAAGCAAATGGAATGCTGCTTTGGCTTAGAAGGTGTCAAAATGAGTGGTGCTTCTTGGAAAAATGGGACAACTCTGTCAAAACAAGGATAAAAACCCCCAAAGATAACTCTTTCTTCTGAAAATATTAAAAAGACTGCACTAGACAACTTTGTACTTTAGTGGCCCCAAGTGGCAGCGAGGGATAACTGCTTGAAGTTTGAAGCGCTTCATTATCCAGAAATCATATAACGTGACATCAGTACATTAACTCCTCAGGCATGAATCTCTTCTTCTTAGTTGGTTGGTTTGTCACTTCCAGTATGCCGAGACAATTTCCCACCAGTGACTATACCTGACACCTGCAATAAATGTAGGCCAATAGGGAGAATCTGCAGGGTCTCAATTTGGGGGGGATTGGACACTCCTCTATATATTGGCTGATAACACCGGTGACTCTTTATATTAAAAACTTGCCAAGTGCAGCTTTAAAAATGCAGCATGTTGGGGCCTTACAGATTGCAGATACAATAACCAAATAAATAAAAGGTTTTTAATACTTTCATAAGATAGAGTCACCTTACCCAACGTTTGATGAAGAAATGTGCCTGCTTCTCGATGGGGTGTATGCTCCCTGTTGTGGTAATTGTATGTTGTTTAATAGTACTGTCCAATGATAGTAGGTATTATTGAGGTATTATATAGGTATTATTGGGCAATATTGAGAGAGAAACACAGAAACTGTAAAATGCTTTTGATATTTGTAGGCTGAACAGCTAAATGTGTAACAACTGGGCTAGAAAAAAGTGATAAATGTCTGAAAAAGAAGTGTGGATCCACACAGTAGCGCTATCCTGTGGCTAAAAGTGAATGGTCTGATGTAGCAGATTTGTCTCCAAATTTATTTTGAGTACAAATATTTATACCTAAACATTTCTATTTTTTTCTGTACTGAATAGAAACAATTGATTAAGAGATGTACTTGCTGTGCTACCTAGAGATAGGGTCCAAGCTCCCTCTTGTGGCCATTGTATGTTGCCCAACATACAAGGTATTACTGTGTGGTTCACATAGAAACGCTGCAGCAGTAACATGTTTTCTCTTTACATTCCTACAGATAAGGTAGAGCCTGAACTGCTGCACACCTATAGTCGGATCGATCCGTACGACACTTTGATCCTGTGCGTGCGGGTGGCTGTCCTCACCGCTGTCACATTGACCGTGCCTATTGTACTGTTCCCTGTAAGTTAGGGCCTTCCTTCTATGATTTACTATAACAGATGTACCCTACATTGTCATATTGTGGTATTATTTCTTAATTGAATCTGCTGTCCCCATATGTCTGTGTCTCTACAACTCTGCCCACAGGTGCGTAGAGCCATCCAGCACATGTTATTCCCTAACAAGACCTTCAACTGGTTGCGCCACATTGCCATTGCCCTCATTCTGCTCACCTTCATCAACATGCTGGTGATATTTGCCCCCAACATTCTGGGCATCTTCGGCATCATTGGTTAGTACAGAGCCGAACCTCCTCTAGAGCCAGGAAGCCTATAGCTATCACACTAACAGCAAGTTATCAATTAAGTATTTGTGTCCAGAGATGGTTAAGAGGTTATGATACCTGTCCCTGAAATTACATGTTCCGCCTCTCTTATAGATTCAATTGTTGAATCACAGACCTTTTATGTGATTTGGTTGGCCAGTTGATATATATAAAAAAAAAATCCCTTTTTGAGGAAAAAAAGCATCATCATTACAAACAAAAGACGATACTTGAAAAGTGCATTTGATGCTCCCTTCAGGTTTCCTCGAGGATTAGTTAGACTCGATTCTGACATCACGTGATTACAGGTTACTTTTTCTGTCTCGGTTCCCAGACTGAGTTGACCTGTTTGACATGGCGGTGTCTGTTATGTTTCAGTCTTTTTAGTTCCTGAAATCACTCTGTCTGGCCTTGTCTTAAAAAACCGTGATCAGTGTGTGTTTACACACCGACAAACTGATGGCCTGAGTCAATATTATCGTCACACTCTGTCCTCAGTTTGGAGGCCATGTTTTACGGGTTAGAAGTTAAAGTTCAAAGCATTTAAGTTCAAGGACCTCTAAGGACATCTTCAAAGCAACAGTCTCTGCCACACACACACACACACACACACATGCGCGCGCATACACACACACACACACAGGTGTGTACATACACATGCATAGACACTGAAACACATGTATGCAAATACGCACAGTCAGATGAGACAGATGTAGGGCTGTTAGCCTCTGAATATGTTCTCTGTGTGTTCATGTCTGTATTCAGGTAAAGTTTCTGTGTAGTATGTTGTGTTTTTAACCCGGCTGCCCTCTGTCCTTCTGCTTCTCTCCTCTCTCTCTTTCCAGGCGCCACGTCGGCTCCCTGTCTCATTTTCATCTTCCCTGCTGTCTTCTATATCCGCATAGTTCCCAAGGATGAAGAGCCCATGAACTCCACTCCTAAGATACTGGTGAGCAATAATAACCCTTGTGTAGCTTTCAGGCCTTCATTATACTTAGTTGGTGATCAGCCTTTTTTTCAGTTTCACATGGTATATTATGCATGCTGATAATTAAGTTTCTGTGCCACTGGTGTTTTCTGTTTTTCTCATTACCAGGCCGCTTGTTTTGCTGCTTTGGGCGTCTCCTTCATGGTAATGAGTTTGAGCTTCATACTCATCGACTGGACAATGGGGAGCAGCCATGCCGCTGGAGGCCATTAGATCCCGCTGCTGTGTGTCGGGGCTTAGGATTGGGGAATAAGAACTGTTCAAAGGAAAGGGTGCGCTAGCTGTCACCTCTGTGGGAGCTGTGCAGCACAAAGCCTGGGGTTGGGTAACATTACAAAAAGTATGTGGTCTTGATCACGCCGAATGAACTGCTTGACTGTAACTTAACACATGTCTGAACAAAATACTTTTCATAATAACTTTTTATAATTAAGTCTAAACTAATGCAATGGACTTGTGTTTTATGAATAATCAGGACTAAACAGGGTCTTTTTGATTACCGCTTGAGTCGGATGGCACGTACAAGACCATCCACGACATCCAAATATTATAATAGCCTATATTATATGGTAGAGACCTTTATCAGCAGCTGACCACTTGCTGACCGCCTCCTCTTTATTTATATTTACCCAAATCCTTAATTTGGAAACCATGACCCATGTACACACAGAAAACTGCAGCTGGTACTGTATAGAAACTTGGCAAGATTCTATATTCGGCTGAGGACAGGAATGCATCAAGATACTACATGATAAATAGTAACTCATAAGTTATTTATACACAAATATCAATTATCTGGCATTGAGAAGCACAAGTAGAGGGCAGTGCAGAGTGGGGAAAAGAGGGAGGGACAGTCAGAGTGTGACTAGCTGCTACAACCGTCTCACCTTGAACCAGCAGCACTCGTAACTGTCCAACTGTCACTGTGCAACACAAGATAACTGCTTAGCGGTCATGTTTGTATAAGATGCAACTGACAGTGTTTTATTTGCCATAGTTGGAGCGTAGTGTGGTACGAAATAGTCTAAGCTTTAGTTCCATGTACATGGATTATCCAATTTTCTTCAGCATCCTCGGTGCCTTTTAGCATATGGAACAAACATAACAAAGATACAGTAAAACAGAAGTGTATATTTATTTAACTATGATATCTATGTTTTTAATTTCACAAGATAAGCAAATGTGCTTATGGACAGTATTTAACTACTGCATATGATCAAGTTTATGATCATTTATTAATGGTTGGTACGCCTAGTATATAATGTATGATTTTGCTTTTTTGTTTTAGCTGACAGTATATCGATGATAGAAAGCCTTAGAGGCTGATAGTTTATATGAATCTGAAATCCTTCATAGATTATAAAGACCTTGATTTTAGGATTTGATACTTCCTTTTGTAAAACTGTTAGTACATCTTTGCCAACCTGTGATCTTGAATATAAATCAAGTACAGTTCCTGTTTGCCCTCACAGTTCATCCGTGAGTGCAGCTTATTGATTTGACTGTAAGATATATCTGATAGTGCAGTGTATTGAAGTTTTGTGCTGTAGTTATTCACTATCAGACAACCTTCCCCCAAAATAATGTCACATGAAATCATTTTTCAGACATTACTGTTTTGCTTTTCAGGCAGTGATGACATTATAATCCTAAAATTAATTTAGGAATGTGGACTAATGCCGCCACTACCTGCATGTCCTCAGATTTATTTTGTTTTGAGACGCACAATAGAACAACAGAACAACTGACAAGCTGTCAGACTGCCGGGAGCATTTCACTGTGTAGAAATACAGACCACAATGTTATAGGTGTTAGTTCAGACAGGGACTCAGAGGACTGTTATAACAAATACAGGTTACTTGTCTCAGATAGCGGTTATTTGCATCACTGCTCTCAAACTTGAGAAAAGTCCTGTGTAAAGCATTACTTCTTTGTTTATTTATACATTATAGTAATTATCTGTCTATTTGATGTTCATTTAATGATTTAGATTCATAATCAAGCTATTTTACTGATCAATTACGAAGAACAACGAGAAAAATATTTAGCGCATCAACCTCTGTCCCTTGCTTTTCCACATATCTTGGCAGTGGTTGTGGTGTAAAGGAAGGTTTTGTCTTGTCCTGTTTAGAGAAAAGTGTTATCCTTCACTTTCTGGGATCATGCCAAAATAACAACTTACTACCTACTGCTTTGAAATGCCTTTAACTTTAACAGGTACCACAGTTTTAATACCAGAAGCAATTATATTAAGTATGCATTTTTCATGTACCTAAACCAATCTATGTGATATATTTTATTATAGCTCTTGTTCTACATTTAAGAATTATATCTATGGAAATGACAGGACTATGAGTAAATGACACGGTATATGAATTTTGGTGGGTAAGAGGTGGCTTTATATAAATAATGTATATAAATGTAAACCATTTATATTTGTGATGCATATTTAGCTTGTAAAGTGTAAATAGCAGGGACAGTTTTAGTTTGGCAATAAAACAATTGTAGATGTTTTTACACATGTGTCTCCACTGCCCCTGTGTCTTTGTTTTCCTCTTTACTCAAACTCATACATATTTAAGCAGCACATATTGTTTTCTGGTTAATGCAACAACACAAATAGACAAAGCAGCCTTCCCTTACTTCCTAGTGTTTTTTAATGATGCTCCTGTTATTATTCCCTATGCCATTTAATAGACACTTTAATGTTCATAAACCCTTCAGATCAGCATCTGCCAAGCTTTTACAAATATGGAAATAAAGGCTTTTATATTTTACAATAAAATTGTAAGTAAATAAGGAAGAGCTATGCATGTCATTAATTAGTGCAGACCAAACACATGTTCTTGAATAGGCCTAATAAAAGTTACTTTGAGCCAGTGCAGCTCATGGTTAAACATGATAGTATTAGCTATTCCCATGTGTAGAAGAGAAGCATTTCTGATTAAATGAACAATATGCTAAAATGTTTTTTAAAGACTGTTCATTTGAAGCTAAAACGTTTGTTCGTTGCACATGGCATATAGTTCAACAGTTGTTTTTAATTGATCAGTATTGTGTTTTGCTTTGCAAACAAGGCCCAGTAGCCTAATTGTTCTACTTTTAACATTTTGCATTTGAACACGGATTAAAAACTCAGCATTTCCATTTGTGGGAGATTTTCTTTTTAGTGCTATTTCCATTTGGGGGCGCTGTTCACCAACTCTATGATTAGCAGGTACAAAAGACAGTTCATTAACATGTGACATTTATTAGCCACTTCAACAGAAAACGGCCTGTGTTGTGTAATTGCACAGATAAATAAACCTCCTGTGAAATGAACAGTCCACAGCTCCATCAGCAAGTGTTTAGAGCGGCCTATAGCAGTGCAGTATTGTGTTTGCCGTCTCAAGCCTCCATCCCCGTGATGCAGAGGAATGAGGCTGGCACGGCGCCCACTGCAGTCTGCACACCACTCTTAAAATCACGGCTCGGCGGCTTCTCTGGAACTGGTTCCACACAGTCTCTTCGGATTTTGACAGACACAAGTCTAGCAGAGCTCACCTGTTTAATTGGACTATCGCGACAAGTTGTCCCAGTGACGTCAAATGCGACTGGTTCCAATTGACAAGGAATACGCATACCGGAGGATTTTCATGCGTGCCTAATTGAGCTCCGGAAAGGACTGCAGTCGATCTGTGCGATAGGGACGTGTTCTCTGTGAGACGGTCTGGAGAGGAGGACCGGAAAGAAACTCGCCAGTGTTTGAATGGATGCAGGACAGAGGGTTCTAATTGAATCGAAATGGACCGCCGGTAACAAACGGTAGGCTACCAGTGCAGCCTGAGATCCGGTGTTCAAATCAGATGATCGGAGCACCGTGTTCAACCTCGAGCTTGAACTTGAACAGGAGAACAAGAAAACTGACTTTTCAAGCGTGCGTGGAAAAACTCTGTAGTTAAATTACTGTTTCTGCTCATAATCGGGTCGGCAAGAGCAGTTTTCTCTCAAGTGCAGGGTTATTGGAAGCAGGAGCGCACGTTATTCTCGGCGCTGGCTGTCACACTGAAACCTTCATCATTGAAGCCTTTTTTGCGCAAGTGGTCGGTGCGCGCCTGCTGTCGGAGCCATGGGCTGTACGGTGAGCGCCGAGGATAAAGCGGCCGCGGAGAGGTCAAAGATGATTGACAAAAACCTGCGAGAGGACGGAGAAAAGGCAGCCAGAGAAGTGAAACTGCTTTTATTAGGTAAGTCACAATGTGCTGCTGATTCTGCAGAGTGGCTGTGGAAACTAATCGGGTCTGTTTGATGTTGCAAAAAAGAAATGGCTCTATAAATTCTGTAAGTCCAGTGATAATCTTACTCTAAAATGTCCAGACAATCAGCTCAGCACCCACTGCGGACGACTATTGATGCTGATTTGAAAAAAATAAAGAACAAACATTTTTGGGTGCAAGCATTAAATCACTGTAGCCTGCCCTATAGATTAGACTTGATCGTTCTTACGCACTTGACCAAGGGCCACATCTCGCGCCCAAACAAGCCACAGATTACCGCATTGGCAGGAATGGTTCCAACACAGCACATTATGAGGTTTCCCCTTGGGGAAGAAACGGGCCTACAAATCACAGACCGTTTCAATAGCCCTCACAACAAAACACAATCCTACAACTATGTTATTAATCATCCAGGGTTTATAGTGCATATCCATTAGCTGAGACTGCTGGGAGTCAATCCCAGGTTTTATTTACCCATCTCACATCATCAACAACAAGCGCTGGTGTAATTGACTGAGGCCAGTGGTGCAATGTTGGGGTGAATTCACCTCCAGAAAAACATAAGTGTCCATAGACTTGAAGGGAAGTGACATAGCTTCTCAACTTGCTGAGCTGGCAATTTGCTCAGCAAGCTTAACTCAGTACAGTATATAAAACCTGTGGCCTCTGACTGGAGACTGATAGGCATAACTCTTTATACAACTCTTAAATAAACGCCAGGCTGTTATCACAGCAGAAAAGAAATACAGGAAACACCTTTTTTTCTATTGGAAAGAATGAAAACAACCTGTTTTATCAAATAGACTCCTCGGAACCATGATTGATGAGACTTGGAAAAACACACAATCTCCCTCCCTCCTTCTGCCTTTCTCCCTTTGAACACACACATGCACACACACGCACACATGCACACTCACTACCACATTCTCACTTCCCCTCTTATTTTGTTACGTCTTTCTTTTTTATGATTTAAATGTGCAAGCAACTGAACTAAACTGAATTGGTGTGCAAAATTCAGAATGCTGATTGTGTGTGTGTGTGTGTGTGTGTGTGTGTGTGTGTGTGTGTGTGTGTGTGTGTGTGTGTGTGTGTTGTTGTCCCCAACAATATGGATGAAAAGTCAACCAGTGTCTGTTTTATGAAGGCCAACACTGTTGTAAGCTCATATTTGGGCTCTGCACTATAGATGTCAAATGCCTTGTTATAAAATACACTCTCTCCTCCTGTAATGTGCTGAGTGAGGCTGCAGTAGCAAAAAAAGAAGCTCTGCTGGTTAAACCCGTAATCTCGTGGGTTTGATAGCAGCTCATTTTTTCTATTTCAGACCTTGGCCTGTATGCATTCTGAATCTTGACTGATGGTTTTGCCCTGTTTGATTTCTTATGTCAACCATCAGTCTCTCTCTTTCTCTCTCTCTCTCTCTCTCATGCTCTCTCTGTGTAATGGCATGACAGTGTATGTTATAATATAAAGAGACTGGTAGGTGACAGGAGTGACAGCTCAGTGGGTTAGCAAAGGGACAGCAGCTAGTTCAGTAAAACATCACTTTGCTTTACAAAATCTAGAAAAAAGAACCCTGTCACCAGAGTTGCAGGGTTTGGAGCGAGCAGTATTTAGCATTTAGTTGAGTTACACAGAGGTTATTCATAAACTGTTATAGTGTAACATGTTTAACACTCAAATAGAATGAATTAACGTTTTATTTTGTAGAGACGTCATGCAGCTACAGCAAACTTCCTCAATGCTCCCAGTCGCCTGTTAGCATTACAAAGTTAATTCTCTTTCTTTGCTGGTGACATTGACGACCAGCCCAGCCAAATATGTAAAAACAGTTATGTCCAACAACATAACAAATAAACAAACTGTTGTTCAAGATGTTAAGATTTGGTGTACAACAATCTAAAAATAAATGCTGTGGATGGGAGTCTATGAGTGTGCACACTGCTAATGTGTTTATGTTTTTCATCTCTGTATGTATATCTGTAGGCTATCTCTAGGGAAGCGACCCTGTTTAAAATGAAGACATTGTAACATTATAGCAAGATAGATACCGTCTGTCGTATCTCAGACTGTATCTGTGGTCATATCTCTCCCCAGGCATGTGTGTTTTCTTCAACCCTAAATCCATCAGACACGATTTATTAATATGATCTGACATCTCAGTGGTACAATTAAACTCTATGTCTGTTATGCACAATAGGACCTCTTTTATCTGAGCATCAGACATCCAAACTGACCAGTGTAACAAATGGGCATGATGAGCATATGAGCAAAAAGCACAAACAAACACAGACAGCTTGTCTGCGGTCCTTTGAGAGAGCTATGGATTAACAAAGTTCCAGTGTGTGTTATTCCATTAAGCTAACACCAGACTCGCCCTGGTGCGCTTGCATAACAAGTATCCTACAAGGTGGCAGAGGGATTAAATCACAGATCTTGAAAAGAATGTATTGATTAAACAAAATGGGATAAAGCATCTCATCAACACTAATTTTGGTGCTGTTGGGTGAAGTTGTTTTGTTGTTGTTTTTCCCTCAAGGATCTAGGTTTTTTTCTGTTGGCTTAAGGTTTAGAAATTCCTACAGTTCATCAAGCAATATGGTAATCTGTGCATAATGTGGTCATCTTGAGATGTTCAGTAAGTCACTTGATAACACCACACAGTCATTTCAGCTCTGCACTGCCACACTGATATGTATTTCCAATGGTGATATTATACACAATAATCTAACCAACAATTCCAGCATAACACTGAAGGACAACGAATAATATAATCACTAAAATGGAAAAAAAATATGACAGCATCCTCAGGCTGGTCCAAAGCACCCATTTAATGAGGGTGCTGGAATCTGAAGGATGAACTGCAGGGAGCTCAGGAGGCTCCTGCCTGTTGACTTTTTACTTTATTAAGATTGACCTGAGGAGATGCTGTAGACTAGAGCATAATGGATGCATTTGTTTGTGTGTATGAGAAGATACCAACCTGTTCTGTCAAAGAAAAAGACCAATCACTTGGTTGCCACTGAGGCATGAAGGGGTCTGTTAAACTTTTTTAATGGCTTTGCAGCATTCGGCCGAGTCTGCTGTTTCTCATCACGGGTTGTCAGGGGAACTGAAGGCCTGTTCCTTTTTTCCTTGCAGAATGAGTAAATTGAGTCATTTCCAACTACATAGTCCAGAACACACAGTGAGATATCGACCAGACTGCTCTCTGTGTGTCCATACTGGAGGTGTTAATGTATCAAACAGCTCATGTTAAGTGTCAGTGAGGACTGGGGACGGACACTCGGAAACAAATATGGGGAGGAGAACAAAGAGGCCATGTTGGTGAACATTTTGCCAAGCTGTTGCTAGTGGCAAAAGAGTTTCACACGCCCTCCGATACATTAAATATAACTGTGCATATTTTAGCACAATGGTCGACGCTGGTCTCTGTGAAGGGGACGGTTTCCCACAGAAACTCTTTTCTTACCAGTTTCACTGTTCATAAACTGCAGCAGTTCTCAGGAAACGTTGATTGCGGCGTGTTGCGCCACTTGAGAGCTCACTGTGCAAGCCACTAACTGCTTGGCACGTCCTTATCAGAGCGCAAACCAGGAACAAAAACCCATGCTGCAACCACTCAGGAAGTGAGGATCATCAGTGCTTCAGATCTATATCTACGGATGAATCATTTCAAAACATCAATATTGCCCAGTTGCTTGCATTAAATAATTGATGTTTCAGTAGGCTTCTTTGTTGTTGTAAATTACAATCTTTAAGTATTGGCTCATTAAATGAAATCAGAATTAGCATTGGAATCAATAAAATCCAATTCAATCACGAACAACTCAGTTTCTGTAGGGGTTAGTGTATTAGAGTATTAGTTGATGGAGGAGTAGAGTCGTGTCCCTACCACTTGTCAGATGAGTCAAAATTGTCCCCATCACAAATTTCATATTAATTCCATATGTGTTTTTGAGTAGTTTCATCTGCTCTAACTAACTAAAACAATCATTTCTATTGGTCTTTATTTGCTTTGCTCTGCCTCTGTTTCATGCACTTATGGCTGTAAACGTCCTGTAAAGAATAGTGTCATGGTATCAGATAAAATACCATGGTCATGTAGGTTGCATTGAAAATGTAATGATGTGTAAGAAGAGCCTATGATTTGAATTTGCTAGTCTAATTAGAGCTGTTACAATGTGTGCTGCAGGGTGAATTTGGTACAAGATTGACATCATATGCCGGCTATTATCTACTAGTTACCAAACAGGAGGAGCATGAATTATTGTACAAGATTGCTAGCTAGTCTAGCTTGCACAGTTTCAGATCCTGTCTGCACTACTAGCACAGTGTTGCTACATGAATTTATTTTCTGATTGAATCGCTTGCAGTTTCTCCTTTTAATTTGCATTTTAATTTCAGTAGCATGCCCTTGTGGTAAAAAATAAATAAAAAATAATGTAAATGTCTTAATTTGTGCAATGATTTCTCAACCTTTATTTGATTTTAGTACATAAATGACATATGTGTGTAAATTACATAACTCAGAAGTACATATATGCTGATTCTCTAAATTCATTCTTAATTGTGTCCACAAGTTTGTGTTCAAGAGCACTACATAGTGATAGAATATTGTGTTGAATTGCAGGAAATGTGATTAAAAAATGTCTGACTTTTCTGGGGCCCCAGACTCTCTGCCAATTTGCGCCTGTGTGTTAATGCCCAAAGAGGCAAAATCATTTATGCACTCATTTTCTTTAGACCAGTTTATCAGATTTTTGAACAGTGTAAACCAACAGAGTGCTTTAGTCTGTGGTTATAATGAAGCTGTTACTGCTTTGGAAGTTGCTGTAATCCATTACAGATTTCTAATTTCCTGTTTAAAATGTTAAATCAGCAATGCAGATAATGGAAGCTAATAATAGCTTGGTGCTCAGACGTGACTCAGAGAGAAGGGCTCACCAGGGTGAGACTGTCAATCCACAGATGACAACTTCACAACTAACCACAAGCTGAAAGAATATACTTATGTACTGTTAGTCATGTCTCTGGTCAATACCACTAAGTCTTCAATAGATGTGTATGCATTTTCTGCTGAGCTAACAAGAAATGACTTACTGATGATATACCTGGGACTAACTTCAGAGTTCTGTGTGTGTGCCGAAAATGAACAATGTCAAATAAATCCCCCGATAAAGATTTTCTTTCATTGCAGCATGAAAGAGTGACCTCTCCTCAGAGCGTTTCAGGGGAGATTCAAGGAATTGTGTTTAATGAGGTAGCTTGGTTTGGGGTCGCAGTGGATTAAGGAGCAGGCCTACAGTATCTTTCAGTCCTTGGGTGTGTATATATGTGTGTGTGTGTGTGTGTGTGTGTGTGTGTGTGTGTGTGTGTGTGTGTGTGTGTGTGTGTGTGTGTGTGGAGGTAAGTGAGTGTGTGCACTTTGGCGTGTGAATGAGATAATGTGGACTTAGAGTATATGAGGCTGAGCGTGCATATGTCTGCTGTGGTTGCTATAGTGGGAAATTGGTTCTAAATATTGCCTGAAGCAGGAAGGCGGTTTATGACACCTAATAAGAGTGTGAAGTTTGGTGCTTGTGGAAGTGAGAATGCCAGTTATATTCAGGGTTATGTGTTGATGACAGTTGTTACTTAGCATCACTGCGCAGACTTGTCCTCCCTCAGGCTTCCTCCTTATTATCCCTTGAAAAGCTCATCGACAGAGTTCAGAGTGGCCCCACACATCTAGAAAATTACTTTTAAATCTTTGGAATGAAAGAAATTAAAATCTTTCTTCCACAAGTAATCCCATTCAGATCGATGTATATCGTACATTAGACATTATACATTTATTCCTTCATTGTCTTCACCTGCTTGTTCCTGCCAGTCCATCGCAGGACTAACAAACAGACACGCTCACATTCACACCTATAAGCAATTGAGATTCTCCAATCCACCTGATTTGCATGTTTTTGGAATGTGGGAGAAAACTGGAAACCCTGAAGAAACCCAGGCGAACTCGAGGAGAACATGCAAACTTCCCAGTCTTAAGAGCCGGGGAACCGAAACTGGGACCTTTTTGCTGTGAGACAACGGTGCCAAACACTGAGCCTCTGTGCTGCAGTTTTTCTGCGGCAAGGCCACTTTGTAAATCAAATTTTATGAGTGTTTTCTCGCACACACATACAGTACATTAGGGCCTGAAAGATAGGCCATCCACCTACTGCTTAGTGCACTGTGCCAATGAGCTAAGCCACCTTCAGTTAAAGCTCTCTGCCTGCAGATCACAAACTAAGAGGCAGTGTTACCTGAGGTTAATCACTGAATATAACCATGATATTCAGCCCAGGCTTCTTCAGCTGCTCCATAAGGTTGAAAATCATGGTTACGTAGTCAGTCAGTGATGCTTCTTACATCATTTATCATCTGAAGGCATAAAGGCTTTCATGCATGCGTTGTGTATGTTTTTCAAACAGGGACACTGAAGGAAAGAAACAACCACATTTCAATTTGTAAAAAATATATTAATGGTAGTATCATAAGTTGTCAAGTCTAATTTATCAAATGGCTCTACCTCTTTGAGTTGTCCATTTTCAAATGATGCTATAGCCAGCTTACTGAATGCTAATCCATTCCTACAAGAGTGTTGTGGCTTCAACTGTGCTTTGAATTATCACATACACCTACAATAAAAACACCTCTCTGGCAGCATGACTGTCATTTTGAAATGATTTTGCTTTGGCTGCAGTTTCTGCTTTTTCAGTGCAACTTCTCCATAGTTTGTCCCTATAGCAATGGATTCTCTCTGAGAGAGTGAATTAATATGAAACCCAATATACTCTGCTTTCACTGTCACTGAACTGAAATGAAGTTACTGTCGCCTATAGAGTTCACATGCTCTGCTGATCTCTCAACAGTTCTGACAAGAAGATGCGCTGTGATGACAAGATCTTTTGACTTTGTGATTTCTGTAATGATTGTCCGGCAGTGGCACAGAGTCGAAGTTGTAATGTGATTTTGAGAGGAGAGCTGTTTAATGAACCAACCTACTTATCACAGCTCACAAACCTACACACTATTACAGTCTATTCTCATTCCTTCCCTCCCATTTGCTGCAGAAGGCAAACTCTTCCCCATCTTTCATTTTCCAATCATATTTTCATTATCATCCCCATTCATAATTTATACTTCTGCAAAGCTCTTTCCTTCCTCATCTTGTCTCATGCACTCCACCTTTGGTCTTGGCTTCTGTCATAGGGGGAACAATTAGTGTCACAGGGTCCAAGTTGAGATATTACTTGTTTCATTCACAACATTTAACCATTCACATTAGTCACACTGGCCTTCACAGTCAGTTGACAAAGGAGCTTAATTTACTGAAACAAACATGGCATGTATAAACAAATTCTGTTTATAAAAAACCCCATTAAGAAATCATATTGACTTCCTAATGGGTTTTTGTAAACTTAGAATGAGAAAATAACACTTGAAAACCTCCTGTCAGTTTGTGGCAGGATTGAGAATGATAAAGGGTGGGAGGCTGAGATGAGTAAGTGGTGGAGGCAGAGAGTTATGGAGAAACACGGCTTTGCTCTGGGTCTAAGTCATTCATAAATACATGCAAAGGTCTAGAAATCCCAGGCTAAATGAAAGGGGCACATTGAAGATTCTCTTTACACTTCAGACTGAAAAGATACATGTTGTGACTTCTGACAAAGAAGTCGAAGATATTGAATATTGAAGAAGCGGAGGACATTAAAACCTGGCATGCTGTGACAGTTGGCGGGATGGCCAGGATGTCTATGGGGCGCTCAAGGACCATCGCTACAAAAAAGAGTCCGAGTGTTAAAAGTAAACCATAATGCAACTAGAACCCATATCTAATGATTAGGCTATGTAACAAAAGGCCCTGCACTTGCAAACAGGAATTTTCTAACTAGTTTCCTTCAAGGGACCTAATTTCCCTCTTGACTTGATTTTCTGCTCGCCTTGAAAATAGACGAGAGTAACACCTTCAGGGCAGTATGTCTTTATTTTTTCAATAGATGGATACAAAGGGGTTGAGCACCGGGACCATCACGTTACTTCCCAATCAATTTTATCCATTTTATTTTGTTAGTGACATTACAGAGACGTGGATTACTAAGACAGCGTTTATGGAGAAGGCATTATGTGTCTGAAATGTACTGTCAAAATCAATCAGACAGTTGATGGAGTAACATCATGGAATAATGATGAAGCAAGTTAACATTGCAGTCTGTCAAACAATTCTAGATTAAAACTGAAGTTCCATTGTGGACGGTGACATGAAACTTTAATGAGCCAATGAGCACTTAGCTCAAGTTGTTTCCCATCATGCATGAAGTTCTGCAGTTGACAGAGAGTGCCCCTGTCCCATGGGATTTGTGCAGTCACGTTTCCAGAGCAAGTCGGACCATCATGCGCTTGGCAAGGTGCTGGTCAGAACTGCACGGATCCGACTGAACTCAAACACAACTAATTATTTAATTGAACAGCCAGTGACAGTCAAGAGCATTTGAGGCTCCTGGGGTTGAATCAGATTTGAATTGTCTTGTGAGATGGAGGAAGAGATGGGCAGCATTATTCTACAACTTTGGAAGAGAATGATTAGAATGAAAGGTTACAGTGTGTGTGTGTGTGTGTGTGTGTGTGTGTGTGTGTGTGCGTGTGCGTGTGCGTGTGCGCAGGTGTGTGTGATGTAATGAAGATTGAACAACAGTTTTGGTTCTAAATCACTCTTCCCTATTCAAGATGTGTCATAATAGCAAAGATTTTCTTTATAGGAAGATGAATCACTCACTGTATTCTCAGTTGTAAAATGTTATTCAAACGTCTGCACAAGTGACCAATTACTCTCATGAATATCTCTCAAATGCTGTTCAGACTTTCCCTAATTGGCCGTTACTACAGTGACTGGTCTGTTGCAGACCTCAAGAAGTTGTTTTGCAAAAAAAAACTTAGAAATCTCACAATACTTTCCACTTAATTGAAAATTAGCCCACATAAACCTTCACAAAATATTAAGTTTATCAACAAGCTTTTTTTTTTTAAATTAAATATCAGTGTATGCCTTGAACAGGTAATTTGCAACAGTATATTAGATGTTGACACCAAAACATTGAGTCTAGCTTCTATCCTGTGCACCACTGTTCCCGCCACAACTCACAAATAATAGAAAATAAGGGAATTTTTTTTCCATCTCTGATAATATCTCTATGGGAATGTTCCTAGGGCTTTGGGAATACCCCCTACCAACCCGTTCCTCCCCTCTGTCCTGTTAACATTTCTGGAGGAGTGATTACATCATCTACTGGAGCCAACCCCTGCAGGGTTGAAAAACCTATCCAGTGGAGTGTGTAAATGGATTTAAATGGATTCTGCAGCCTTGCCGTTTGAGGTGCCTGCTCAGCAATGCAAATTCAACTGCATTCTGGTTATTAGCCATGAGAGTTGGCCAATACAGCGCCTCAGGTTAAAGCCTCCTGCTCCAACTGCCCACAGATTTGGCCCCCACCTGATCCCTAGCATGGTTCTCAACCTGCCACCCCATCATCAACTCATTAATTATAAAATTGTTCGACCACTTAATTTTTACTTTTTAATATGTGAGCCTTAATGCTGCTGATGCAGCAGAACTCAATGATGGTCAAATGCAGTCTATATCAATTCCACAAACTATTCTGCAACATACTGCATTGAATGAAACCAAATTAGAATGAGAAAAAAGGTATAGCATGGCTAAAATTGCCTTTTACAAAGTGCTGAATCAAATAAACCTAAGCCAAAACATAATTTGGCTCAGTTCACCTTAACTGAAAGTTAAGGGGAATCGACATTGGGCAGGACATGAAAAAGCTAAGCCTGATACAGTGTGTGCTTTGTTTGTAGGTATTGGACCAAATTGCAACAATTGATTGAGGACCTCACTGTTACTAGCTAAATAGTTTTCCTCAGGTTATACTGTGTTTCCTTGAGAGTGATGCACGCAAAAGATTTCTTGGGTCTCTATTGCACCACACTGCACCTTCAGTGTGGCCTGTGAAGATGTTTCCTACATGCATATCACCTGAGATATCAGTTGAATGGGACTCATCAACAGAATATATTGGCTCTGTGAGAAAGAGGGATGACATGAGGGGTCATGTTAGTTGTAAATGCCCATTTCTGGCAGGTTAAAATGTATGAATGTCTGGGAAATCTAAATCCTAAATCTTGATATGATGCTATCACATATTCCTATGTCTCTAGCATAGTTCAGTGGTGAGAAAGAAAGCTAGGATGCCTCTCTCTCTCTCTCTCTCTCTCTCTCTCTCTCACCTCACTTCTTTCACTCACAGATAGTATAAAAATAAAAAGCCCATGCAGAGATTGTGATTACTCTCATTTGCATTATTACAAACTCATGTGAGAGACATAGTTTGGTTGGAGCCAATCTGAACTAATGTCATTAATTTGGCAGTAATTCAGCGCTGTTCACTGCGGCACACAGGCTGTAACAGATCTGAATGTCATTAACAAGACTTCACTTCCTTATAATTAACTATTCTTAGCTTAATTTATCTATAATTGTGAGACAGAAAAGGATTTATGTAGGGTGGTCAGAAATAGATTTTCTTGGTTCACATCAGAGAAGTGGCATCTTTTATGGTTTTGAGTAGAATTTCCACCAGAGAGGGTTTTTTAAAGATTCAGCATGTTTGGATTTACATGGTTCAGGTAAATGTGTCCCATCATTTCTGCTTGTCTCTCTACATATTGGCTGTGTAGAGTACAGTGGTATCCAGACTGCAGAGTAATGCTGTTAATTTTGCCTGAGAGCTCTGGCTGTGTTTTCTCTGTGGCTGGATGTGGAGGCTAAGCTTCATCACACTGATATACCTTTGCAATAGCACATTTTTATACTCTCCCCGCCTCTATTACAGTTCATCCTTGTCTAGGAAAGCTCTATGGGTACATCAGTAATGAGTAACAATGATTCTGACTTGTGTGGAGAAAACTCATAGGTAGTGATGTTGAATTATTGCATAGAGAGCATCACACTGCAAATCATTTGAGATGGTGTGAATGTAGATAAAGCTATTGTAAATTATTAGATTATGTCCATATCATAGATGTTATTGGCTGTCAGGCTTTTTCTGATGTTTGTTCATGTATTAGTATTCGTTGGCATGTTGGTGGTTTATTATCTTTTTTGCGAGACTTGAGACGAGTCAGTGACATGAGTGCTTCAGTTCTCCCCTCTAAGCAACTCGAGCATCCAGTTAATAGTTTATTGATTCCCAATATCAGCGGATGTAATTCAGGCAAGCTTTAATACACACAGAAGCCCTTCTGGTTAGGATAACAGTTTCAGTCAAGCTGTGCCCGGATGTTAGTAGTAAAGCCCACATGCTGTCTGTGCAGGTTCATGATGCTGATACGTCTCATATTTATGGCCTTGTCTCTCCTCATTTTGCACAGCATGAGAAAGATATGTAATGGAAAATGCTTGAAATGCTGAGCAAAACCTCACACTGTGCTTCTTGTAAGACATGCCTAATAGATTTGCATAAAAAGAAAGGAAATTCATAAGAAGAACTGGTTTCAAATTGTCTTTTGTATTACCATATAGGCTACTAAACAGTTTGTATTAACTGGCATAGTATTCTGCATATTCCATTATTCCCTTTGTTTGATGCTGTTGTTGGGTAACTTATCAGTCTGCTTGTAGGGTTAACTTATATTTCACAGGGAATCAAGCATGTCAACTTTGAAGTGGACCGAGTCACAGCATGAAGCAGGCCATTAGGGCTATTTGTGAATGTGACAATCATGTTTTGCTAACAGTGCAATGAGTCATCACAACCAATTTCACAGCTATATGTTAATGAGAAAATCCCACTTTGGTTCTCTTTATACTTTCAGCATTGACCATAGTTTTTATCCTGCAGCTGAGATTGAGTTCTACTTGGGATGAGGTTTTCTGTATCTCAATATGCAACACAATATTCTTAAGCTGACTGGGCCTTGCTGCTCTAAATAGAGAATCCAGAACAAATTCTGTGAAACACAACAGTCCTCCTGTCAACAACATTTCAAACAGGCTCTCTTTATATTAAGAATGCTGTCTGTGGGGGCGCCCCGGTGGCTCACCGTGTAGAGCGCATACCATTAAGGCTGAGTCCTTCCCGCAGCGACCCGGGTTTCGAATCCGGCCCGTGGTCATTTTCTGCATATCCTCCCCTCTCTCTCCCCCATATCTTCCTGTCTCTCTCACACTATATATCTGTCAAATAAAGCATAAAAATGCCAAAAAAATAAATGTTAAAAAAAAAGAATGCGGTCTGTAAATACATTCATCCTAATGAAATTGACCCATGACAAAAAACAAGCAAGGAGATACTATCAATACTGTCCTCCATCAGTCCTTTCTCTTTACTGTTCAAGTTCAAGCCCCATCACGCAGACAGAAAGGTGAGGCTACATGCAGCTAGACGTGAGGCAGGAGAAGACAACAAAGTTGTTGTTGTAATGGTGAGTGAGTCTTTGTTTTATGAATATTATATTTCTTATTTTATAGGCCTAAGCAAAAGTGTTGATGTCCTTAATTTGGTTTGAAGTATTTTGGTGAGGCATGTGGTACTGTAGCCATGGAAACAAGTACAGTGCATGCATGTGCAAGTGAGGCTGTTACAGCACGCTGCTCTTAACAGTAAAGCACAGTTGAGCTGAGGCTAACCAGCTCTGCCAGGTCAGACCGACACATAGCAGCATAGATAAGGAAAGAGAAACTCATCCCATTTCTCAGAGAATAGGAAGAATAGGAAGCCATCAGGTGAACAGTAATGAGAAAGGTGGTATGATTAGACGATTTGATGGACTAGTGCAGTGGTCACCAACCCGTCCATCGCAATCGACTGGTAGATTTTTGAGACTTTCACTGTAGCTCCCGAAAATAATAGAAAAAATGAATACACAAACATTATGCCTGATTAATGTTGTTTTGCAAGCGCCTCTCTTTCTCTCTCTTGATCCAGCTGTTGTGTTTTTTTCAGTGTAGCAGGTGCTGCATTAAAGTGACCAATGAGATAAGAGAGGAGTACCGGTACGTTAACTGTCGCAAACATCAATATACGGCACTCGCTGCTGATAACCTGTGAGGTAGCTTGCTAGCATGGTGGAGGCTCCACGAAAGAAGGTGAAAACGTACAATTTCCATCCAGAATGGGAAGAGGAATTTATTTTTACCTTGGTGAAAGACAAGTGTGTATGTATGTTGTGCCACCAAACACAAACAAACATGATGACCTGAAATCGGGGTTGAAGGCCCAGCAAAAAATAAGGCTGCTACTGAAGTATCATTTTGTGTAAGTCACCTTTTGGCGAAACACAAGAAGCCTTTTACAGATGGTGATTTATTCAAGGAAGCATTGGCCATTACCGCGGAGACTGTTTTCAACGGCTTCAAAAACAAAGACGACATCAAAACCGCACTCCGTGGTGAACAGCTTGGCCCTGCAACAGTGACGAGGAGGGTCGAGTTGCTGTCAGAGGACGTGGATCGACAAGTGGTAAAGGACTTGGTCACTGTGAATATTTTTCAAATGGACAAATGGAAAATAGGCCACATGCCTTTATTTTTTGTGTTGGAATGAAATTAAATAATGAAACTTAGAATTGAAGGTATGATGTATTGTAAAATTCTTAAAGCAAGACAGCTATGGTCTGTTTGACATGCTAGTTACAGTGTTTTCTTGGTTGCATCAATTTGAAAGTTGGACCAAAGCATTTCATGTAATTCAAATACCATTAGCCTAAATAAAAGGCCTCAAGTTGGAAGCACAATCTGGGCTGTCTTTTTCTCTCAACGCTTCAGGAGGTAGATCTTGCCTTTCACCAAGGCCAAGGTCGGGGATCTTGGGCTTAAAAAGGTTGGTGACCACTGCTCTAGTGGGAATTTCAAATAGACATAAACACATATGTACACAGAGGTGAGTTTACTGAACTACACTGACCGTCGTTGCGCTGTTATATGTGACAGCTGTGTGGAAACCACACGGGACGCCATGCTTTCACTGTGCTGATGTCATATCTTCTCAGATGTTGTACTTCCCCCCCTCCTGCATCTGTAAATGTCAGTTTGAAATGGCTTCCTGGTTTTGACCTTTAAACAAAGCCCTCCAGAGAAATCTGAAGTCATGCCACTATCATAAGGATGAGTCTTTACAGCATACCCAATATTCAGTAGAGGCTAATGAGATGATGCATTCTGTTCAACCCAACTTGCTATTCCTGAGCTGCAATAGCTGCTTTCATAAGCAGATCTTGGCTTAGAGTGGAAGCACTTTACAACTAGCCCATCATGTGTTGCCCTGTAGAGTATTAAGTATATTTAACAATTCTGTTATTCCTGTTCACGCTTTTATCTGCAGTTTGACTCTTTGTTTCCTAATTGCTGGGTTCAGGCTGTCAAAGAGGAGAGAAGTTGGAGCACAATGCAGTAACTAGCCCTCCCTCCTAAAATGACCCGCCAGTCATTCTCACTCACTCAACTTGTTGCATCGTAATCTTTATACAGGGGCCGCATTTTAATCAAGTCTTAATTTTATTTGCAGGCAATGAATCAGCCTTAAGTTAATTCAAACAGACATGACATTGGTGTCTATTGATTGTTGAATTAATTTAATGCACATTTGAAAGCATACTGCATAAGTAATAAATCAAATTATGCTTCATCGATCATTTCATTATTGCTGGTTATGTGTTTATGTTCCACATGCTGGAATTTATGTAGTCAGTATCAGACGCTGCAGCGTAATGTGTGAATTTAATTGGCAGGATAAAGTCGATAAACCTTTTTGCTGTGTTGGTCTCATTGAAGGTGCAGCATCGATTCTGTTTGGAATGATCACGTGCTGGTGGGCGTGAGAAATTACTATATCGGCAAATTGATTCCTACTTTGAAGTCATGATGAAGAAGAAAAAGGAAGAAACAGGACAGGACAAATCCCGTCTTTATTGGTCACATGCAACCAAGTAACGCATGCACATGGCGACCGGCACACACACGCACATGCATTCAATGGCACCGTGAAATTTGTTCTCCGCATTTTCCCATCTTGGCCCATCCTTTCTCCACGGGGCAGGCCAGGAGCGGTGGGCAGCCTGCGGCGCCATCGCTAGTCAGGCAACAATCTACTTGCATGATTTTAGTGGGGGTTGTTATCGATGTTATATGGAGGAAACCCCAAGTGAGCACGAAGAGAACATGCAAACACACAGAAAGGCCCTTTTTCATGAGATAACCCACCTGGGCACCAGGCACCGAAGGAATGGGGAGAACATACCCCCAGTGCCAACAGCGACCCCGGCGGGGATCGAACCCAGGACCTTCTTGCTGTGAGGCGACAGCGCTACCACTGCAGCAGCTGCCTAACACTCCTGATGTCTCACCTGTTTGCTGAAGTCTCTGTGTGCCTGTGTACATGTGTGTTTATATCTGCATGTATAAGTGGGAGGGTAAGCAGTTTGACTAGCAGGCAGCCTCCCTGCTGTGATGAATTGCTATGCTAGGTATCACTTCCCAGAAGCACTGGTACAGAGGAGAACAGAGGAGAGGGGAGGAAAGGCCTATCCATCTCACTTGAAGGCTCCAGCATTCTGCCTCAGTCTGCATCTGCACACCCTAGCCTCCCTCACCTTCTTGTGCCCTCTGTTCTTCTTATCCACACACCAGCTTCTATGCTCATCGCTGTCCAATCTAGCTGTTAGTTTCCCAGGTTTGTGAGTTATGTTGGTTCTTGCTTTATTCCGGTCCCCATAGTTGCCCCTGTAATGCTCCGGAACAGCAGACCAGCATGTGGAAAGCTTCTGTTTGTATACAATGAATCACCAGTCACATCTGACATTTTCCACAATACTGTTAGGGATAGTAGACCTGACAGATTTAATTCAAAGGCTAATTAATTGTGATGAGCACAATCTTGATTTCCGGGGGCAACCGGGCCATGAATTTACACCATATTGTATAGAAAGCTGTATATGATCCTATATGCCCTTTTCAGCAGTGTGAGATGAACATACAGCATGCATCTCCACACGCACAGTGCATCGATGTGCAGAAATGAGACACATCACACAAGGTGGACTATTTTTAGGGACAGCTTGCCAGTGATCCTGCAAAGCGCGAAGGACTTTCTCTGTGGTTGTCATCAGGATATAGCTTTTTATGTGAGGGAAGACATATTCTGTGCTGCAGCAAGGAGAGAACAGTCAGAAACTCCCCAAATAAAGGATGGATTGAAGTGTTGTAGCATGGATTTCTTTCATGATGCTCTTATCCTTGAACGTTTTTTTTTGGCATTTCTCCTTTATTTGATAGTTGACAGTAAAGAGATGGTCTTGTCTTGATGTATTCTGTACCAAATACAATAAAGTGAGAGTATTTCCCAGTGATTGTGTTCAAACGTGCTGCATTGTATATACTGTACATATCTGGCCACACAGTACGGCAGACTCTCCCTCTGATGATATGGATATGCCTCTGATCTGCTTTTTGTATCTAAGATTTGTAGAGGGCAAATTATCTGATGATTTTAGCTGGTGGCAGTATAATTAAGCAGCAAAATTTGGGGCTAAAATTAGGGCTGACTAAATGGAGCTGAATCTGTGCTCAGACTCTTGATTTGACCAAATTTAGGCTCTGTTGTGCATCTTTGAGAATTTTATACTGTTGTGTGAAAATCTTGTGTGCTAGTTGTTCCCACTGGTTCTCAGAGCACATTGATATTGAAAACTCTGGAAACTGTAATTTTGATGCTACAAAGCCAACAGGAACATGTTTCTCTTAAATCGTCTTGTTCCCACTCTGTATCGAACTGGTGTAAGAATATCAGTTTTTCAGCTACTCTTAACGAGGCTTTGTATGTCAAGTGTTGCTGTTGGTGATCAATACACATTCACTTGATTAGTATAATTAAGAGAGATGCTAGGCTGAGTGCATATTGATTTCATAAGTGACATATGTGGTTGTTGTCTGTTGCGCTCGATATTTGATACTTCCGACAACCTGCCGCATGCATAGCCTGCAATCAGTTGCCCTGCCTGTGGTGAGAAGATTTTGTGGGCTTAGCATCACCCAGTACTCACAAACCCAGTAGGCTGAAACTGGGAGATCCTCCTCACATCCAGAACCTTAATCCTTTTATTGAATACTGCAGCTACACCCATCCTGTGGACATGATCCAGAATTGAAAATTAACCTGGAGTGCTTCCTCGCTCGTCTCTGTGCGGTGAATCAGTGTTGTCTCAGCAGGGCTCTCCCCCCTGCCCCGCACACCGTGCCTCTTCTCTCTTACCTCTCCTTCCACTCCTCCAC